>SJYC01054202.1:0-25636 GCA_006408675.1 Madoqua kirkii
ACTGAAGCGACTTAGCAGCATCAGCAGCAGCAGCAGCAAGGCAGTTCTATTTTCAGTTTTTAAAAGAATCTCCACACTGTTCTCCATAGTGGCTATATTAGTTTGCAGCAGCAGCAGCAACTAGGTTGTTCATAATTTCTGTTTCTTCCTGTTTCAGTCTTGGCAGATTGAGATTTTCTAAGAATCTGTCCACTGCTATCAGGCTTTCCATTTAATTGCCATATAGTTGCTCATAGTAGTCTCTTATAATCCTTTGTATTTCTGCATTGTCTGCTGTAACCTCTTCTTTTTCACTTATAATTTTGTAGGTTTGATTCTTCTCTCTTTTTTTTCTTAATGAGTCTGGCTAAAAATTTTTCTATTTTGTTTATCTTCTCAAAGAACCAACTTTTAGTTTTATTAATCTCGACTATTGTTTCTTTCATTTATTTCTGCTCTGATCTTTATGATTTCTTTCCTTCTGCTAACTTTGGGATTTGTTGTTGTTGTTCTTTTGCCAGTTGTTTTAGGTGTAAAGTTAGGTTATCTGTTTGATGTTTTTCTTGTTTCTTGAGGTAGGATTGTATTGCTGTTGACTTCCTTCTTACAACTGCTTTTGCTGCATTGGAAAAGACTCTGATGCTGGGAGGGATTGGGGGCAGGAGGAGAAGGGGACGACTGAGGATGAGATGGCTGGATGGCATCACTGACTTGATGGACGTGAGTCTTAGTGAACTCCAGGAGCTGGTGATGGACAGGGAGGCCTGGCGTGCTGCGATTCATGGGGTCGTGAAGAGTCGGACACAACTGAGCGATGAACTGAACTGATAGGTTTTGAGTTGATATGTTTTCATTTTCATTTGTTTCTAGGAATCTTTTTATTTCCCTTTTGATTTCTTCAGTAACTTGTTCATTATTTAGAAACTTATTGTTTAATTTCCATGTGTTTGTATTTTTACAGTTTTTTTCCTTATAATTGATATCTAGTCTCATAGCATTGTGGTCAGAAAAGAGGCTTGATATTATTTCAGTTTTCTTAAATTTACTGAGGTTTGATTTGTGACCCAAGATGTGGTCTGTCCTGGAGAATGTTCCACATGCACTTGAGAAGAAAGTGTATTCTTCTGCATTTGGATGGAATGCCCTGAAGATATCAGTGAGAGTCACCTGATCTAGTGTGTCGTTTTAGGGCTTGCATTTTCTTACTGACTTTCTGTCTGATGATCTGTCCACTGGTGTGAGTGGGGTGTTAAAGTCTCCTGGTGCTATTGTGTTGCTGTCGGCCATCTTCCTCTTGGGTCGATCCCTTGATCATTATGCAGTGCCCTTCCATGTCTCTTGTAATAGTCCTTATTTTAAGGTTGATTCTGTCTGATACGAGGATTGCTACTCCAGCTTTCTTTTGATTTCCATTTGCGCGGAATATCTTTTTCCAGCATCTCACTTTCAGTCTATATGTGTCTTTAGGTCTGAAGTGGGCTTCTTGTAGACAGCATGTATTTGAGTTTTTGTATCCATTCAACCAGTCTGTGTCTTTTGGTTGGAATATTTAATCCATTTACATTTAAAGTAATTATTGATATATATGTTTCTATTGCCATTTTCTTGATTGAGGGTTTTTTTTTTTAGAGCTTTTTCTTCTCTTGTATTTCCCTGTTGTAAAGCTGATTTGTTAGTACTAAATTCTCTTAACTTTTGCTCATCTGTAAAGCTTTTGATCTCTCCATCAGTTTTGAATGAGAACCTTGCTGGCTAGTTCTGGCTGTTTGGTGCTCCCTAGGGTTAGGAGTCTCTGGTGGTCTAGGGTCTTGGAGTCAGCACTCTGGCTTCATAGGCTCAGGGCCTGATCTCTGGCTGGAAATGGAGATACCACAGGTGGTTTGTTATTGCATTAAATGGGATTAAAACAAATACACAAAAATGAGAAACAAAAGGCACACCCCAGAGAAATGGCAATCGTAAAATCAGGCAAATAATATCTAAAATAATGGAATTTACACATATACGTATATACCCATAAGCAAAACCAAAACAGTCTCCCCACCCCCCAAAAAATGTACAATAGATTGACCTGGTGAACAAAGGAAATCAAAAGTGATATCCACCAGTTAAGAACATAAGTAACTAAAACACAAACTGGAAAACAAAACTAAAGCAAGATGCTAACTGGGGAATTTTTAAAGTAATGAAAACAAAACTAACAAATATGGTGAGAAAAAGAAAAGAAAGAGAAGAAAGAACTAATAGAAAGGCAAAGTTTAATGGGCTAGATCAAGATTTATATATATTAAAGATTAACTGCAACAGGAAAAGAATAGTAGGAAAAAAAACAAAGGAATAAATTAGAAAAATAATAATAATAAATTTAAAAAATTAAAATTCAAAAAGAAAAAGAAAAAAAAAATAAGGAAAACTCCAGAGAACCGTAAAACGCCAACACAGAGGCTGAAGCATATAACAAAAATTTTAAAATGCGCTTTAAAAAATTCTCAAAAGCTTAAATAGATTGGATAGTACTAATTAAGTTGACAATTACAACAACAGAGGGGAAAAAAAAGGAAAAGAAAAACAGAAGCAACTACAGAACAAGTCAAAATATAAAAATAATAAATGTTGAAATGTTTTATTGAGTCTCTGCATCAATGTCCATTCCCTCGATGGGAGTCCCAGTTCACCCCGCCTCCCTAGCATGCCCTCCAATGCTGCTGGTCTCTGGACCTGCTTCCGGGGCAGCTCATACTCTAATCCAGTTCTACTCCTGTGTGTTCTTGCCTCTGATGTCCACAGTTGTCAGAACTAGTGCGTTTTCTTTTGTCAGAATTCTCATTGTCCTTTCATGTATTCCATAGCCACAGAGTATGGAACGTTCATTGGAAGGACCGATGATCCATCAAACATGGATCATGTGGATTTAATCTGCCGCTTATACAGCTGGTGGGAAGGTTTTGGGTCCTCTTCCTTAGTCACCCTGCCCCTGGGTTTCAGTTGTGGTTTTATATCCACCTCTGCATGTGGCTTGTCCACAGGGGTTTGCTTCTGAGGCTGCCCTGGAGGACTTGGGTCTGCCCCAGTGAGGGCCAGGTAGTGGGTGGCGCAGCTGCTTGGGTCATGGGCCCCCTGGCAACACCAGGTACTCAGGGGAGCCAGAGGCTAGGGCAGCAGAAAGGAGATACTGTGCTCTAGAAGGATATGGCAACCCACTCCAGTATTCCAGCCTGGAGAACCCACCCCGGACAGAGAAGTCTGGCAGGCCGCAGGCCACAGGGTCACAAGGAGTTGGCCGTGACCAAAGTGAGCCCATGTGCACAGACGCAGGACTTTTTCTAGCCTCTGGCAGCTCTGTCCCCGTGGGGATCATGCACGGAGGTGGCACGGTTGCTTGGATCACGGGGACCCTGGCAGTACCAGCTATGCAGGAGCGCCGGCGGCTATCGGCACAGGAGATATGGTGCTATTAGGGCTTTTTCTAGCCTGTGGCAGCTATGCCCCAGCGAGGACTGAGCATGAAGGTGGTGCAGCTGTTTTGGTCTTGGGAACCCTGGTGGTGCCAAGTGTGCAGGGACATGGACTGCCTCAGCTGCAGGAGCTATGGCCCTCAGCTTGGCAACACCAGGTACTCAGGGGAGCCAGAGGCTAGGGCAGCAGAAAGGAGATACTGTGCTCTAGAAGGATATGGCAACCCACTCCAGTATTCCAGCCTGGAGAACCCACCCTGGACAGAGAAGTCTGGCAGGCCGCAGGCCACAGGGTCACAAGGAGTTGGCCGTGACCAAAGTGAGCCCATGTGCACAGACGCAGGACTTTTTCTAGCCTCTGGCAGCTCTGTCCCCGTGGGGATCATGCACGGAGGTGGCACGGTTGCTTGGATCACGGGGACCCTGGCAGTACCAGCTATGCAGGAGCGCCGGCGGCTATCGGCACAGGAGATATGGTGCTATTAGGGCTTTTTCTAGCCTGTGGCAGCTATGCCCCAGCGAGGACTGAGCATGAAGGTGGTGCAGCTGTTTTGGTCTTGGGAACCCTGGTGGTGCCAAGTGTGCAGGGACATGGACTGCCTCAGCCGCAGGAGCTATGGCCCTCAGCTCAGTTGCTCAGTCATGTCCAACTCTTTGTGACCCCATGGACTGCAGCATGCCAGGCCTCCCTGTCCATTGCCAACTCCTGGAGTTTACTCAAATTCACGTCCATTGAGTCAGTGATGCCATCCAACCGTCTCATCCTCTGTTCTCCCCTTCTCCTTCGGCCTTCAATCTTTCCCATTATCAGGGTCCTTTCCAATGAGTCAGCTCTTCACATCAGGTGGCCAGAGTATTGAAGTTTCAGCTTTAGCATCAGTCCTTCCAATGAATATTCAGGACTGATTTTCTGTAGGATGGACTAGTTGGATGTCCTTGCAGTCCAGGGGACTCTCAGAGTCTTTTTCTAGCCTCTGGTGGCTGGCGATCGGAAGGCCTCTTTGGCTAATGCTTCTCCATTGCTCTGCCCATTCAGGCACTTAGAGGGCTCCCCTGCTTGGGGTCCTCCGTTGCTCAGTGTGTCAGGCACACAAAGGGGCCCCACTGACTGGGGTCCTACTCTGGTGGTCTGTGCATAACGCACTGAAAGGGCTCCCCTGGTTGGGGTCCTTCTCTGTCGTTTGGGCGTCGGGCGTTTGATGGGCCAGCCTCTCTGTTGTTCAGCCGCCAGTGCAGGCTGTGGAGAAAGAGGCTGTGGTGATGGCGCCACCCCTACGCATGGCTCGGGAGTGTCCGCTTGCCTTCACGGCTGCCTGATTTTCCTGCACAGGCATTTCCCACCACAGCCTCCTCCCGCATGTCCCCTCAGACCAACTCCCCACAGTCAACAGCAGACCTCTCCTTGGGATTGCTCCACGATCCCTACGACTCAGCTCCCAGTCACTGTGCCTTCTGGGAAACACGTGTCCCTGTCTGGGGTACCTATGGCTGCGACAAGGATTGTCTATGTGATTCTCATTCCGTTTGGGCTGCCACAGATCAGCTGCTTCACTCTCAGCCTCAGTTGTTTCTCCTCTGGTTGTGGGGATCAGACCCCCTGCTTCAGTTCCCCCACTTGCTGAGCGCAGGTCCAGTCCTACTAACTCTCCTTTTTGCCCCCTACTTCCTTCGTCGTACCGAGTTTTGCGTGGTCCTATAATTTCTTTTCTGGTGGTCAGTTACTCCTGTCTGCTCTCAGCTGGGGTTCTGCAAGCACTTCTGTGTCTGAAGGTGTATTCCTGATGTATCCATGGAGAGAGATGTACTCCACGTCCACCTACTCCTCTGCCATCTTGTCCAAAGTCCACATAAAATCTTTAAAGTGAAGTTCCTTGGGCAAGATTTATGTTCATTTTTAAGACTCTAATGTATAATGCCAAAGAGAGCATCGGCCACTGATACTGTAAGGAGCTTGAAAAGTCTTCAGCCCCTTGCCAGGTGTCCCAGTCTGTTTCTTGACCTTTGCATGGATCTGCGGAAGAAAGGGATATTCATTAGCCAGCGGAGTGGCTGGTTTTCTCCTTGAGTGAAGAGCTTCTTCAGCAATGAATCTAACTTAATAGTTCTTTCCAGGGGCAATGCCTTGGGTTTTGTACCATCCCCCACAGCTTGTGACCATTTGGCAATGTCTGGCTTCCCAGATGGCTCAGTGGTAAAGAATCCACCCACCTATACAGGAGCTGCAGGAGAAGAGGGTTTGAACTCTGGGTCAGGAAGATCCCCAGGAGGAGGAAATGGCAACCCACTCCAGTATTTCTTGCCTGGAGAATCTCACGGACAGAGGAGCCTAGAGGGCTACAGTCCATGGGGTCACAAAGAGTCGGACACAACTGGGCATACATGCACAGAGATGTTTTGGGTGTCGCAGTGAGAGAGGGCGCTGGTAGCACCATCCTACAGTCCACGGAACAGCTCTTCACGGCAGAGAATGGTGTGGCCCAGATGTTACTAGTGAAGGTTCAGAGACCATGAAGATACCCAGGCATGGTCTTGTTATGCTCTTGTACTCTGCCATACCATCTTCCTTCTCCCTGGGAACCTGTACACTTCCTGTCCACTTCCTCCTGAGGCTGGTAGGTGGGGTTTCTCCAAAACCCTACTCTTTACTAGATGGCCCATCAAGTTCTTGTTTGTTCTCGAAGAGTGCCTCTGTGCTCTGATTCTTGTTGGCTCAGATGAACTCCCTTGTCAGTCTCGGTCTTTGACAAGTCATGATGCTTGTACCACAAGGAAAAATAAAATTTTGTTGTTTTCTTACTTTTGAAATAAAAACGCCTAAAGAGTTGTAGTCACAGTAAGACATCGTGCATCACATAACTGACCTGAACAATGAACGTGTCGTCGCTTGAGATAACTGCTTTTAAGGACACTGCTGGTTGTTGTGTGGTTGCTTCAGTCATGTACAATGCCTTGTGACCCCATGGACTGTAGCTCTCTAGGCTCCTCTGTCCATGGGATTTTTCAGCCAAAGAACACTGCTTACATACTTTTTAGAAATTTCATTTCTAGCTCACAGAGGTCTTGGAGACAGGAGACTTGAATGAAGCTCTCCAATATCAGTTTTCAGTTCCTTGATCTAAAACCATCTGTGAAGTGATGACTTGGACTCAAAATTAAGGCTTCCTCTAAGGTGATCCTGGTGGCATGGTAAAGGAAGTCAAGAATTTTGAGTTTGGAACTAGACTTTCCTCTGGATTTTAGTAACAGTGGTACATACATTTTGCGTATCAGAGCTCTGTTTGGCAGAGAAGGCAGTGACACCCCACTCCAGTACTCTTGCCTGGAAAATCCTATGAGAGGAGCCTGCTAGGCTGCAGTCCATGGGGTCGCTTAGAGTTGGACACGACTGAAGTGACTTAGCAGCAGCAGAAGCTCTGTTTGGAGTTAAGGGCTTCTCCCTTGAGAGGTAACTTTTGGTTACCTTATCAGTAGCTATATATTATGTTTAAATCTGTGCTTTTATGTGCTTAATTTTGTATTAGGTTTTCTTGGGAGGTTTGGGGAGTCATTTAAATTACAATAAGGCAAGTAAGTCTTTGACCTTGTTGGGGAATTTTTCTGGGAGGAGTAGCATTGGCATAATAGAGAGTAGGTCTCTGTTTAAATCTCTGGTTCTCTGATGTTCAAGGCCAGCCCTTTAGTGTTACAGGTGCACATGGACCTTGAAGTTCCCACCAAGGACTGATTTATGACACTTGGATAGTGTCCTTTGTTTGAAAAATGTTCTCAGTGATTCTGAGTCTGAAAATCAGTTATGAAGGAAGGCTAAGTACCTTTCTGAGATTCATGCAAACAAGACAGGGTTATTACCCACAGACTGGCTTGTGGTCCTTTATTTACCTCTGACTAGCTCTGTGACCTAGCTCATTTTCCTAATCCATTCATTCATCCTTAAAGAGTTCGTTCTATAAAGCCAAATGAAACCTGACTGTAGCTTTTCAGCACAGTCCCAAAGCTTTCAGTCTCATGAAAAATGTATGAGTCTACATGTGGAGTTAAGCAGGAAAGGGAAATAAAGTTGGGTAAGTACAGTTTGACAGACTTGTACAAAACCTTGAAAACAGAAGCACTTGGATTTAATGTTGTCATTTTAGGTCTTGTGTGCAGAAAGGATGTGATCAAAAAGATTTCTGAGAGAAGAGTAGATCTGGGTATCCAGACTATTAGGAGAGTGACTGAAGACAGGGAATGTAATTAGTGTTTGAGAAATGAATGGAATCAGCTAATATTTCTGTTATAGAGTGGAGAATACTTGGAATAGGGTGTGCCTGTGTGTTATTATATGTTGGGTCAAAATGTCTGTGATATAATTTAAGTGTTATAATTTCAATTAATAGAAATCAGAAATTACTGAGTAGAATGTAAAATGAAGGTAGAATGAATAAACTCAGAGGGCAGGAATTTTAGGTTCAGAAAGCATATCTTTCTATTTTGTTGTGATTGTTCAGTCGCTCAGTCATGCCCGACTCTTTGGAGCCCCATGGACTGCAGCATACCAGGCTTCCCTGTCCTTCACTGTCTCCCAGAGTTTACCCAAGTCCATTGAGTCAGTGATGCCATCCAACTATCTCATCCCTTATCGCCTTCTTCTCCCCCTGCCCTCAGTCTTGCCCAGCATTGGGGTCTTTTCCAGTGAGTTGGCTCTTTGCATCAAGCATTAAAAGTTCAGCTTTTAGCATCCATCCTTCCAATGAATATTCCTTCTGTAGGTGTTATTAAAACAATTTGAGGTGTTTCTACAGCGTCTGCTGACATTTTTCACAACAGCCACAGAAAGAGTGCAGCTGTTTGTAAGTTACGCTAGGTGTACGTGTGACGCCCCTGTGTGGGGGGAGATGGGCTTCCCAGGCCCTTACTGACAGCAGAGGGTTAAGCAGGTCAAGTCACACTCAGCTACCAGGGACCTGCAAGGTTTTTTGCTCAGGGGAGCTCTGCTCTAAGAACCAGCAAAGGCCCCAGGA
Organism: Madoqua kirkii; assembly: GCA_006408675.1. Classification (NCBI taxonomy): domain Eukaryota; kingdom Metazoa; phylum Chordata; class Mammalia; order Artiodactyla; family Bovidae; genus Madoqua; species Madoqua kirkii. The sequence goes on from SJYC01054202.1 coordinate 8,435, forward strand.
GAAGGGAATACCGCTGAAGGCTCTGTGCTTCAGGAAAACAGGCTGAAAGAAGTTAAGCTGAAAGAAGTGACCTTCTGGGTGGCCTTGTCCTCAGTGCCTGACCTCCCCACACCTTCCTCATTTTCCTGAAATTGCTAGTCTCTCCAGTTTCAGTTCTGCATTGCCCTTTCTTGACTTTTTCTCATTAGAAGGCCGTGCTCTCTGTTATACCCCACCTTAACATCATACCATTTATAATCAACCACCCCGAAGGATGGACATCCTTTGAGTGGGCTATCACCTGGCCCCTTCTTCGCATCTGAATGACCCGAGGTGGTATGTGTAGACATCCTTGTTGGCCACCTCGCTTCCCAGCCTCAGAGGATCCATCCTCATTCATGTGGAACATGAGCTGGTTTTTTCTTTTGGCAAACATAATTTTCACCTTTCCTTTAGCTCTCAGTGACTGAGCAATTGCTCTTGGTTTGCTTGGTTGGTAAATGTTGTTATTGTACAAGGCAAAGTAGGTGCATGGGGATTCCTGAGTGTAGTTAAGGGAAATCTGCTGAGTCTGGCAATTTAGTAGTGGAACAACATGAAAACATTCAAGAATACACTGGCTAACTTTACAAACATTTCCTTTGTAGATGGAAAAACTGGTGGATTCGTGGAATTCTTACTCTGACGATGATTTCGTTGTTTTTCCTGATCATCTATATGGGATCCTTTATGCTGATGCTTCTGGTAAGTGTTTTATGTTTGCCCAAGTGTCTCTCGCTTCCTTTTACAGCATTAATATTGAAGTAATTTGAGTATGTCGTGAAAAAGAAGGTGATTCAAGACTTGGTAACAGCAAATTTAGTTCCTTTAGACATTTTCTGGTTTATGAAATGGCCTTGACTAATCTTTTGCACTTGCAAATTGGCCATTCAGTGTGTTCTTTAAGCAGAGGCCAAGTACATATAACAGATACACAACTTGGTGTCAGAAACTGTGCCAAGCTTTCAGTAGAAAGAAATACATACATGTCTTCAACATGTGTGACTATCAGCTAGATCCCTGACTTCAAGAGACCTGATGGCAGAGACATGTAGGTAGCCATATGAATAAAGAGTATAGTAAATGAGTGAAATAAACTCTGTGATCTTATTGGGAATGCACAGTGAAAAACAAAAACAAAAAAACAAAATTGTGCCAGGCTCTCCCGGGGAATGGTGCAGTGGTGCTGAGAACAGCACGCCTCTGTCTGCCCTCATGGAGCTTACTGTCTGCGTACTAAAGAATTGATTAGATATATCATCACAGGCTGCAGGAAGCATCTGGACAGAAGAATGGGAAGGTAAGAGAGCAGAGGGGTGCTGGTAGGCTTCCTGGATTTTATCCAGTTCTCAGCATCAGCACAGTGATTGAAGGCTGAGTAGGAGTCACGGGGTGAAGCAGAGATCTTGGAGGAAGGATTGTCACAGCCAAGGTTTCCCTGTGTATAAAAACCTTGATCACCAAAGAAGCATGAAGCATTTGAAGTCCAAAGTGGTAGAAGTAAGAAGGAGAAACACATTCTGTTCAACAAATTCATCACTTCCTGTGTGCTGAACATGGTTTAGCAGTGGACTGTGAGGGCCTGCTCCAGGGTTATGCACGATGTCCCTTCTTTTTATAATTTGTCTTCATCCATCTCAGTTATCTCCAGCTTCCCCTGGAGGAAGAAACAACCCATGGCTGTATTCTTGCCTGGAAAACTCCATGGACAGAGGAGCCTGGCGGGCTACAATCCAAGGGGTTACAAAGAGTCAGACACGACTGAGCGACTAAGCATGCACGCACACATCTCAGTTAGTTCAGCCCTTTCTTATGGTCTTACCTCCCTGTTTGTTTTCTGGCTGCCGGGACACCCTAAGAAATATGTTTATTACCTTCCCCTCTCCTGTTTATGCATATTCACAGCGATAAAGTTGTAGGAGCAATATGATGATTTTCCTTTTATTTTTGTTAAGAATATAAAAGAAGTTTTGAAGTGAAATCAGACACAGTTGAAAAAAAAATCCCATCAACTTCTGGAGTGACTTAGAATACCTCTTTAAAGGACCATAAAGCCCTTTCACTTTTCTTTTCATCCTCTTGTTAATTTTGTACTTTTTGGCATATCCAGGTTAAAAAAAAAAGTGAAACTACTTTCTCTATTCTGTTAATTTGCTGACATTGCAGCTTTTTCTTACAAAGGAAAGATGGATACTGGACAGGACTGACGTGCTGTGAGGCTAGAGGGTGCTGAGTGTGCTGGCCAGGTAGACAAGCGTGAGCACTGTTCAGGTGTGGCGGGAAGGGTGGGCCCCAGCTGCCAGTCCTCCGAGTCTGAACCCCCGAGGACTCCCAGCAGTCTCAGGATGACATTTCAGGACTGAGTGGCTGCCGAGCGCTTCCCAGTGCTGTGTGGTGAGCTGTCAAGCTGCGGGAAGGAGAGGTGGGGTGATGGCAGAGAGCTCAGTAAGGCTTTGGGGATGAAAGGATCTTTGAGTAGCCCTTGAGGACCTGTCGGGCTGGAGTGAGCACTGTGAGCAAAGGTTCCAGTGGCTGGGTGTGTCAGGAAAGGGTAGGCGGACGGGAGCTTGGACCCTTTGAACGTGAAAACGTAATTAGGGATCAAATCCTGGAGGCCCTTGAGATACTCTGTGAAGACGTTCAGAATTCATTTTGTAAAGCAGTGGGGAGCCATTTAAAATTTTAGGGATCATTTGGATTGTTAATAGTCCTCTTTTGAAGGTAGTTTTGATCAAAGATTATAAACCACCAGTATCCTGGAGGCACTGACTCAAGTTGGTTTGGTGGGTTCCCAGTGACAAATGACATTACTCTCCAAGCTGAACTATTTGGTGTGGTAACAAGGGCCAGAATTTGTGGACAGAGACCAATTCTTAACCATTCTTTTATGATAACATTGAAAAAAACCTTTAAAAACATCCTTGCATATTTGGATTCTGATTTTTTAAAAAGAGACTCATAAACACATTTAAAGTACTTGGGCTTTTTTGTTTTTCTAGTATGAAAGGAAAATGCCATTATATTACAGGTTATTTCTTTGTTGAGTTTAACCAGAGAAGAATATTAAAGATCTAGTTAAAATATGTTTGCAGTGTTATTGCTGTTAACTTAGATTCACTGCACAGGCATGCACACACATGTACACATGCATATATACACGCTTTGTATTTATGATATTTATGTTAAGGGAACATGGAGAGATATCTGCATACACACATACTGTTGGTACTCAATCAATACTATCTGTATTTTAAAGTCTTATTTACCTTTATAACCCTAACTAGGTCCTTTATATTTTGAGACGTACACATTGTACCTAGCTTGCATTTGTCTTATAATACCAGCATTCAAAAATGTCTAGTTCAGGAGAGTTTTATTAAAAACTTACGTCTAGGAAATGATAGCTCCTATTTTAAGGTGGGCTCACACACTCTTTAAAATAAAAGCTTTTTCTCTTCAGCCTTCCATTTTATTTATGTTAAGGGAACATGGAGAGATATCTGCATACACACATACTGTTGGTACTCAATCAATACTATCTGTATTTTAAAGTCTTATTTACCTTTATAACCCTAACTAGGTCCTTTATATTTTGAGACGTACACATTGTACCTAGCTTGCATTTGTCTTATAATACCAGCATTCAAAAATGTCTAGTTCAGGAGAGTTTTATTACAAACTTACGTCTAGGAAATGATAGCTCCTATTTTAAGATGGGCTCACACACTCTTTAAAATAAAAGCTTTTGCTCTTCAGCCTTCCATTTATAGTGCTTCAGTTGTTGCAGTCACAGCTTGGAATCACACTTTCTAAGTGATGGGGTAACTGCAGCATATATTGTTTAAGAAGGAAATGGAAACGTGACAGATATAAGAGGTTCCCCATGCCCATTCCTGGAAACTCCATAATAATTATTTTAATGCACATTATTTAAATAGTGCATTTCCCATTGTGAGAGTTATAAATGTTTATTAAAATTACTTTGGAAGGACTTCCCTGGTGGTCCAATGGTTAAGACTCTGCTTTGGAATGCAGGGGATGTGGGTTTGATCCCTAGTCAGGGAACTAAGATCTCACATGCTATGGACCTAATTTAAAAATATTAATAGTAAAGTTTCTTTATAAAATTACTTTGGAAAAATAAATAATTTAAAAAATCACTCCCAATTCCATCATCAGTGACCAAAACTCAGTTAATGCTGCCATTTGATATATTTCCTTTCATCTTTTTTTTTTAACCATGATTATAATTGTATATAATGTGACTAAGTGCTGTATTCTTTTTAAACTAAATATTGAATGTTTTGTGTTGCTCCATAGTCCTTGTAACCATTAGCTTTAATACATTCATCTACTCAGGGGAAAGCAGTACATCATAAGTTATTTAAAGCAATCAACGTGTTATTTTTAGACATTCTGGTAATCTGGTTTTTCTTTATTGTGAATAATTTTATCCTGAACATATTAAAGTGTAAAGCTTTTTCATATGCAGGGCTATTTTCTTTAAACAGATTCCCAGAGTGAAACTTTAATTTGGATAGCCCATAGGAGGTACCATAGTTCCGACTCAGCATATCCAAATCTGAGCTTGTGTTTTATGGCCAGCCATTCTGCATCCCTCTGTCTCCCTCTCAAGCCTTCCCTGGTAAATACCCGGTGTTCTCCTCTGTCTCTTAGCCCCTCTGTTTCCTCAACCACCAAATCCAGTCAGTTCGACCTCCTTGGCACAGCTGACTTCCTATACTCCATCGTCTTCTGCCCCTCACCCACACCCCTCTGGGTGGTAGTATCTTACCTGCCTTGCTGTCTCTTTTCTTGCTGCGTCTCCCATCAGTTCTTTCCACTTTTAACCCCAGACACCCAGGTCTGATCATGTCCTCTCATGATCGGCACCGACTCCTTTGCCCAGCCCTTCATGCTGTCTCCTGTGATGCTGTCTCATCTCTCTCTGCATCTCATCCCAGCGTTGTGTTCCAGCATCTCTGGACTGCTTCTAGCTCCATCCTCCTCCTCTCCTGTGTACATGGCTCTGTGTGTCCCCCTCCTTCACCCCAGCTGGCCCCTGCCCACCCTCACCACAGGTTTCTGTGTCTGCCTGTGCTTGTATCCATGTGGCTGTTTGCACATGGTACTGCGGTTGTGTGTGTTCTCCCTGAAAGACTGTTCCTCTCTGAGAACAAAAATCCTATGTTATTTCTCTGAATCTTCAGTAACTAACAAGCGTGGTACTTTGGAAGGACTTCCCTGGTGGTCCAATGGTTAAGACTCTGCTTTGGAATGCAGGGGATGTGGGTTTGATCCCTAGTCAGGGAACTAAGATCTCACATGCTATGGACCTAATTTAAAAATATTAATAGTAAAGTTTCTTTATAAAATTACTTTGGAAAAATAAATAATTTAAAAAATCACTCCCAATTCCATCATCAGTGACCAAAACTCAGTTAATGCTGCCATTTGATATATTTCCTTTCATCTTTTTTTTTTAACCATGATTATAATTGTATATAATGTGACTAAGTGCTGTATTCTTTTTAAACTAAATATTGAATGTTTTGTGTTGCTCCATAGTCCTTGTAACCATTAGCTTTAATACATTCATCTACTCAGGGGAAAGCAGTACATCATAAGTTATTTAAAGCAATCAACGGGTTATTTTTAGACATTCTGGTAATCTGGTTTTTCTTTATTGTGAATAATTTTATCCTGAACATACTAAAGTGTAAAGCTTTTTCATATGCAGGGCTATTTTCTTTAAACAGATTCCCAGAGTGAAACTTTAATTTGGATAGCCCATAGGAGGTACCATAGTTCCGACTCAGCATATCCAAATCTGAGCTTGTGTTTTATGGCCAGCCATTCTGCATCCCTCTGTCTCCCTCTCAAGCCTTCCCTGGTAAATACCCGGTGTTCTCCTCTGTCTCTTAGCCCCTCTGTTTCCTCAACCACCAAATCCAGTCAGTTCGACCTCCTTGGCACAGCTGACTTCCTATACTCCATCGTCTTCTGCCCCTCACCCACACCCCTCTGGGTGGTAGTATCTTACCTGCCTTGCTGTCTCTTTTCTTGCTGCGTCTCCCATCAGTTCTTTCCACTTGTTAACCCCAGACACCCAGGTCTGATCATGTCCTCTCATGATCAGCACCGACTCCTTTGCCCAGCCCTTCATGCTGTCTCCTGTGATGCTGTCTCATCTCTCTCTGCATCTCATCCCAGCGTTGTGTTCCAGCATCTCTGGACTGCTTCTAGCTCCATCCTCCTCCTCTCCTGTGTACATGGCTCTGTGTGTCCCCCTCCTTCACCCCAGCTGGCCCCTGCCCACCCTCACCACAGGTTTCTGTGTCTGCCTGTGCTTGTATCCATGTGGCTGTTTGCACATGGTACTGCGGTTGTGTGTGTTCTCCCTGAAAGACTGTTCCTCTCTGAGAACAAAAATCCTATGTTATTTCTCTGAATCTTCAGTAACTAACAAGCGTGGTGGTGGTGTTTAGTTGCTGGGTTGTGTCCTACTCTTTGTGACCCCATGGACTGTAGCCCGTCAGGCTCCTCTGTCCATAGGATTTCCCAGGCAAGAATACTGGAGTGGGTTGCCATTTCCTTCTCTCGGGGATCTTTCCAACCGCTGGATAGAACCCACATCTCCTGGACCGGCAGGTGGCTTTTTTTGCTGCTGAGTCACCAGGGAGGCCCAAAGTAGCAGAGTGGGCACTTATGTATCAGTTGTTTTTTAGTGCTCTTAGCACATTAATTGGGCCAACAGAGGCCCATTGGTGTGTTGCAACCTGTATTGGTGGCATGGAGTTTCATTGGTGGCATTTCAGTTTCTGTGTGGTCACCCAGTTCTTACTCTGTTTTGAATTCTCTGTTTTCTATTTTCCCAGCAGTACCATATTAATTCTGTTGAGAAGCTGTAAGTAACAACTATATACATATATGTGTGTGATATTAAAAATTCTTTTTTTCTCCTTTCAGTGAAATTCCATATATAGACCTAATGGTTGTTCTTGAACAAATGTGTTCATAGAAATTGCATGAGTGCACTTGATATTTTAAAAGCCCTTGGTTCTATAAATAGCATAGCTTTGCCATTTTATCAACATTGAGCATTGTCCCTGTTCTGTGATTATTTTTGTTAAAAAAAAAAAAAAAGACTTGATAATATATGCAAAGGTGATTTGAAGGACAGTATTTAGATTTCCTCTTGTGTTTATAACATATTTATAACTTTTTCTTAAAAGAATTATTTATAGTAGTTTGGCATAATATTTTATTGCCAAGAGGACACAATTACTTTTTTAAGTATGTCATTGGACATGTAATAGGTATAGTGGGGAAAAATAGCCTAAGAGTATCCTGGGCAGTAGCTTTGGGAAAGCCGATTTGTGGTGATCTTAAAAAGAAATTCCAAAGTGTACTCTTTAGCAGAGTTTGGTTAGTTCTTTCTGGAAAGGCCCAGATAGTATTTTAGGCTTTGTAAGAAGCCATATATGTCTCCATCGTATCATCTTTGGGTTTTGTTTTTAACTGTTTAAAGATATAAAGTCCATTCTTAGCTCCAGAGCTGTACAAAAACAAGCCCTTGGGTAGATTCTCTCAGTTCAGTTCAGTTCAGTCGCTCAGTAATGTCCGACTCTTTGTGACCCCATGAATCGCAGCACGCCAGGCCTCCCTGTCCATCACCAACTCCCGGAGTTCACTCAGACTTGCATCCATCGAGTCAGTGATGCCACCCAGCCATCTCATCCTCTGTCGTCCCCTTCTTCTCCTGCCCCCAACTCCCCTCTCCCCCCTTCCCACCAGTATCAGACTCTTTTCCAATGAGTCAACTCTTCACATGAGGTGGCCAAAGTACTGGAGTTTCAGCTTTAGCATCATTCCTTCCAAAGAAATTCCAGGGTTGATCTCCTTCAGAATGGACTGGTTGGGTCTCCTTGCAGTCCAAGGGACTCTCAAGAGTCTTCTCCAACACCACAGTTCAAAAGCATCAATTCTTTGGCGCTCAGCCTTCTTCACAGTCCAACTCTCACATCCATACATGACCACAGGAAAAACCATAGCCTTGACTAGATGGACCTTAGTCGGCAAAGTAACGTCTCTGCTTTTGAATATGCTGTCTCTAGAGGTGGGAAAAACTAGTCTGCTATAATTGACAAAGGTTTGGATCTCTTAGTTTCTAGTGATGAGTGTTCAGCTTGCCATTTGCTCTTTGAGTCTTGGAATTGACTTAAGCCAAACACTGGTTATGATGCTATAGTCTCAGAAATTACCTTTTTGTAGATTGCTGGACACAGCAGTTTGAGGGACTGCTGCACAGACCATCAAAAAGGGATTCATGAATATAAACCCATTTACTCAGCATATGTGGGGGTTCCCTGGTGGTTCAGATGGTAAACAATCTACCTGCAGTGCAAGAGACCTGAATTCAATCCCTGGGTCGGGAAGATCCCATGGAGAAGGGAATGGCTACCCACTCTAGTATTCTTGCCTAGAAAATTCCATAGACAGAGGAGCCTGGCGGGCTACAGTCCATAGGGTCTCAAGAGTCGGACATGAGCGACTTTCACGTACTTACTTGGCATGTGTATTGGACACTGTGCAGACAGAACTGGGTAGACTCACTTGACTGACCGCTGGGGCTGCAGGTGTCGAAGGCTGCTTATAATATGTCAAGGAAGCACTGTCTGGGTTGATCAGAGATGTGTGTTGCTGGCTGAGGGAGAATTGGCATGGAAGAAAGAAAATCTCTTGCCAAACCCCTGAATGACTCAGTAAGGATATTTTAGCCATTTGTCCTGATAGTATCTTTATTCTTGGCAAGAATACCAACTTGTTAAAAATAAACATATACAAGGAAATTTTCACATAGGATCATTTTCCTAGGATAACTAAGGAAGCAAAACAGACAGAAAAAGCCACCCAGCTTCAAGAAATGAAGCAGTAACGAGGGATTGATTAAGCCTAGTTAGCTGTGACCCCAGCGAGACTATACCTTTCAAATTCAAAAGTACAGTGCCGCCTCCTGCCCTGGGGAGGATTTCTCAAATGTTATGAATAAAACATTGTTTTGCTTACCTCTTTGGGACTTCACTTGATTATAAAGAAGTTGAGTATTGAATTTTTGCTGGTGATCTTTAGAATAACCGAAAGTAGATAGCTTTTAAAAATACATGCGACAAGTTACTTATTAAATAATTAAGCATAAATATAGACATTAAGAACTGTTTGTTAATGTTTTCTCTTGATTTCAGGTTCTAAGCATCCAAGTGAAATGCTTCCACGAAATCATCACCATAGGTTACAGAGTCTATCATTCTTATGACTTACCTTGGTTTAGAACACTAAGTTGGTAAGTGACTTAAAACTGTTTCAGATATGAAAATCTGATTCTTTTCTAAGGTTGCTAAGGAAGCATCCTGACCAGTCACTGTCCACCCAGTTGACCTTATAGATTGAGTATAAAGAAATATAAATAAAAAGAATGCAATTGAATGTTGAAAGAGTAAAATCACCTTTAACTTTGCATTTCAATGTAACTATTTTCAGATTTCATCTTTCACTCTTTGTACAGAGTGACTGGCTTATATTGCATATACACACTATTTTTTTGTCCTCTTTTTGAAAACTTCAGCTCTATATTGGACACATGTTTATACTCTTTATAATTACAATGTTAACAGAAAGTTTCATTTTGTGAAGTGTTAAAAATATGTTAATCTTTTGGTTTATTTCCCCTCAGTTGACCTGAGACCATACACAAAACCTGATATTTCTACAAAGACTGGAAGATGAGATATGAAAATAGTTGTGGGTTTTCTTTTCTTTTTTTTTGAGTGACAGGTTGATTGAGGAGAGGAAAGCCCGAGCCGCATGTCTGTCTCCCTCCTCCCCTCCCCGCCTCACCCTCGCAGACTGCCCTGTGCTGTGCTTAGTTGCTCAGTCGTGTCCGACTCTTTGCAACCCCTTCGACTATAGCCCGCCAGGCTCCTCTGTCCATGGGGATTCTCCAGGCAAGAATACTGGAGTGGGTTGCCATGCCCTCCTCCAGGGGATCTTCCCAGCCCAGGGATTGAAGGCAGGTCTCCAGCACTGCAGGCAGGTTCTTTACCATCTGAGCACCAGGGCAGGTAGGCAGACTTGCCTACCTTCTCCAAAGCCCCCATAGGCCTGGGGTGGGAGGAGGGAGCAAGGCAGTAAGAGGATGGATGACCTTACCTTTTCTGCTCCTGGCTTGGCCTCCCAAAGGCCCCATGGTCTCTGACATGCAACAAGGAGGGGTGTCAGAGGGGAGAGGAAGGCTCTAACGGGGCCAGTGTGTAAGACATTCTGCTAAATATTTCAGGCCAGTTACCAGCCCCTGAAACCTTGCATATAAAACTATTCTGTATAGAAAATGTTGCATGTAAAATTAGTAAATAAGAATCACCAAACAATTTTAATATTTCATGTTTTATATATTTTAAAATTTTTTCAGGTTTCTTAGTTATCAGGACCTTGACCATGAAACACGATTATATGATAGTTCATAGTTAACAGTCCCTGTCTTTGAATATATTAGTAGTTGTTTGATTAGTATCAGTGTCTTTTTAAAAGAGGCATCACCTTTTGGGTTTACAGTAGTCAAAAACAGTTTCTTGGTTAATTAATTTTTCCTTCTGGAAAAACACTTAATTTTTCCTTCTGGAAAGTTTCATGAATGAGTGGCAATGTGTACAGGGAATGTTAGGTAGATTAAGTATTAGTTGTTCAGTCACTCAGTCGTGTCCAGGTCTTTGCAACCCATAGACTGCAGCATGACATGCTTCTCCATCCTTCACCATCTCCTGGAGTTTGCTCAAACTCATGTCCATTGAGTCAGTGATGCCATCCAACCATCTCATCCTCTGTCATCCCTTTCTCCTGTCCTCAATCTTTCCCAGCATCAGGGTCTTTTCCAATGAGTCAACTCTTCACATCAGATTATTAGAACTTCAGCTTAATCATCAGCCCTTCCAATGAATGTTAAACTAGTTGGAGAATAGTTAACCCATGCAGGATTGATTTTAAGTGTAAGGGGGGAAAAAGGTAGGTCAAGGTGGGCTCCAGTGATTGTAGAGGCTTCACAGAAAAGAGGATAGAGAAACTGTTACTAGAAGTGAAGACAGGCTTTGGGTGGAGAAGGATGTTTTAGGCTGGGGAGGCAGCACCCATCGGGTTCTAGATGGGGGACAGAGGAGGCACCTGCCACAGGTCGTGAGATCTTCTTGGCTCTCCCGAGTGGGAGGAAATAGTGGCCCAAAAGTGGGACTGGTGCGGGACTTTCTGGCGGTCCAGTGGTTAGGACTGTAAGCTTCCAGTGCAGAGGACATGAGTTCAGTCTCTGTTTGGGGAACTAAGATCCCATATGCAGAGGGGCATGGCCAAAACAAAAAGGTTGGTTTAATGGCTGGATAGGCCTTCATAGCCTTACATCACAGATAGTTTCCATATAGGAGAGAGAGACGGTAATGTGGAAACGTGATGTGCTTCCCTTTGGAAACAGTGGGGTCTGATTCTATTCATGAGGACCGAGGGAACTGCCACCCCTCTTCTCTTCTACCACTGCCTAGGATATGGTCTTTCTAAGCCAGAGTGCGGGAGGAACCCCGAGGCAGTGTTTCTCGGCGTGTTTTCCTGGTTTACACACACTCCCATCAGCAAAGTCTTGTGGGCTCAACTTCTGCCTGGGGAAAAGGATAAAGCAGTGCTGGGAGAAGGGACAGGCCATTCATGAAGTTTTGTTTTGTTTTGTTTTGTTTTTCAAATTTTACATTCTCCATCTTATTTTATTTTTTTTAATTTAATTTATTTATTTTAATTGGAGGCTAATTACTTTACAATATCATAGTGGCTTTTGCCATACATTGACATGAATCAGCCATGGGTGTACATGTGTTCCCTATTTTAAAGTTTTTCCCCAGAGATTTTTACCTGCAGCTAGCTCCCAACCCCCACTGCTACCTTTTTGAGTCACTTATTCAACTAGAGTCAACCTGAAGCATTGAGAAAAGGGGACAAGACCCAGTGTGGGCAGGACAGAGTGAGAGGTGAGAGGTCAAATTACTTCTTCCCTCTTTTCCCATTGGTCTTCCTTAGGGCAGGTGGGAATTTGGCTTAGGAGCCCTACTGTTAAAAAGCATAGAGGGATTTCGCTGGTGGTTCAGTGGTAGAGGCTTTGTTTCCAGTGCAGGGGGTACAGGTTCAGTCCTTGGTTGGGGTGCACTAAGATCCCAAACTTTAGCCAAACACTAAAACATAAAAAAATAAAGCAAAAGTGTAACAAATGCAATAAAGACTTTTTAAAAAATGGCCAATATAAAAAAAAAATCTTAAAAACAAAGCATTAGGGAGAATGCTAATTCTCCTAATGCTAGGGAATGCATTTTCATTGGAAACTTAATTCTGTGTGTGTGTGTCTGAGAGTGTATTCGAAACTGTGTGTGTGTGTGTTTGTGTCTGAGAGTGTATTAGAAACCGTGTGTGTGTGTGTGTGTGTGTCTGAGAGTGTATTAGAAACTGTGTGTGTGTGTGTCTGAGAGTGTATTAGAAACCGTGTGTATGTGTGTGTATCTGAGAGTGTATTAGAAACCGTGTGTGTGTGTCTGAGAGTGTATTAGAAACCATGTGTGTGTGTCTGAGAGTGTATTAGAAACCGTGTGTGTGTGTCTGAGAGTGTATTAGAAACTGTGTGTGTGTGTGTGTGTGTGTGTGTGTGTGTGTGTGTAGTATTTTCTGCACTGTTTCCTGATTTTCTGTCTCTGGCATTAGATTTTAAGCTAAATAAAGGCATGAACTACTCAGTACATTTTTGTTCACTGGTAAGTTTGAAATTAACTTTAAAACAAGGGGAAAAAAGCATTTTGGTGGAATATATCATGAACCTGTGTTCAAAATTTAGTTGTGATCTGTGTTATCATCAAAAGTAGAAAATAGTTTTGTTGAGTTTGAGGGGAAAAATGTTTCAAATATAAAGAAACTAATTGTTTTAATGTTACAGGTACTTTCTGTTGTGTGTGAACTACTTTTTCTATGGAGAGACTGTGGCTGATTATTTTGCTACATTTGTTCAAAGAGAAGAGCAACTTCAGTTCCTCATTCGCTACCACAGATTTATATCATTTGCCCTGTATCTAGCAGGTAAGTTAAGGGAAAAACTCTGTATTGATTTGTAGCAAGTATATGTTACATGCTTACTTTTATTTATGTTAAATTGTAACATCCTTTTTTGGTTACATTTTAATTCACCTTCTCTTTTTAAATGTCTCATATATAAAACTACTTTCATCACAGTCTAAATAAACTGCTGCTGCTGCTGCTGCTAAGTCGCTTCAGTCATGTCCGACTCTGTGCGACCTTATAGACGGCAGCCCACCAGGCTCCCCCGTCCCTGGGATTCTCCAGGCAAGAACACTGGAGTGGGTTGCCATTTCCTTCTCCAGTGCATGAAAGTGAAAAGTGCAAGTGAAATCGCTCAGTCATGTCCAACTCTTGGCGACCCCATGGACTGCAGCCTACCAGGCTTCTCTGTCCATGGGATTTGCCAGGCAAGAGTATTGGAGTGGGGTGCCGTTGCCTTCTCTGAAATAAACTGCAGTTACTCCCTAATGGTGGTTTAAAAAAGTACTTGCTTAGTAGTCTGCCTATATATTTGAAAATTTTCGTTGTAAATTATAGTAAAAGAACTTTAAGCATATTGATTATTTACCAAGTAATGGAGGGGCCTGGTAGGCTACAGTCCATGGGATCGCAGAGTTGAACACGACTGAGCGACTTCACCTTCACCTTAATGATACAATTTACAAAGAAACTTTCACATATATATTGCTTTATTTGTTCCTAGGAAATAGTTTTATATAGAATTACTCAGGGTAGTTTTCCTGACGTTTTTTATTATATAGTTATTTATATATAAATATATATATATTTGTTTATAGAGGCCATCACATTTTTATGGTTTTAGATTAAGGATCGGATACTTAGGATAACCTGAGAATTAACAGTTGTGTGCCTGTCTAGTAGTTAGGCTCCATACTTCCACTGCAGGGGGCCCAGGTTTGATCCTTGGTCAGGGAACTAAGATCTCAAAAGCCATACATGCAGCATGGCCAAAAAAACAACAAACCAGGTTTGTTTTCCATCGAAGTTGACCAATTGTAAAAGAAATTTCTTTAAAAATTGATTTATATATGTGAAGTGAAGTCGCTCAGTCATGTCCGACTCTTTGCGACCCTATAGACTGTAGCCTACCAGGCTTCTCTGTCCATGGGATTCTCCAGGCAAGAATACTGGAGTGGGTTACCATTTCCTTCTCCAGGTGATCTTCCCGACCCAGGAATCGAACCCAGGTCTCTCGCATTGGAGTCAGACGCTATAACCTCTGAGCCACCAGAGAAGCACTTTAGTAAAAATTATCTATTATTTTTATTTGGCTTTACCAGGTCTTAGTTGGAGCATGTGAGATCTAGTTCCCAAACCAGAGATTGCATCTGGGCCCTTTGCATTGGGAACACAGAATCTTAGCCACTGGACCACCAGGAAGTCCCTAGCTATGTACTTGTAAAAAGTCAGATTTCCAGTATGAATCCTGGTTGCACCGCTTACATGCTGAATAAACTTCAGGAAATGTAATTAACTAACCTGTGCCTTAGTTTCTTTGCAAAGCACTTAGAGCAGTACCCGGTGCTATTTAAATATTGAGTATTATCATTATTTTCACTTTTAAAGGCAGAAATGAAATTTATTTGTGAGTTTTCTCTTTAGCTCTTAATGATTACTGTTTTAGCTCTTAGGGATTTCCTCATAAGTAAATTCTCCAGTTAGTACAATTTTGGAAACTTAATACAATATTAATGACTCCTTTCCATTTCTCATTAAACAAAAAAATATACAGAGTGTGTGGGAAAGTCAATAATTAAATTCAGTAATTAAAATACATTCTTTTTATAGCTGAGTAATATTCAGTTGTATATATGTAGCACAATTTCTGTGTCCACTCATCTGTGGGTGGGCATCTGGGT
This sequence comes from Madoqua kirkii, assembly GCA_006408675.1. Classification (NCBI taxonomy): domain Eukaryota; kingdom Metazoa; phylum Chordata; class Mammalia; order Artiodactyla; family Bovidae; genus Madoqua; species Madoqua kirkii. Next base: position 23,482 of record SJYC01054202.1, read on the forward strand.
TGCTTCCATGTCCCAGCTATTGTAAATAGTGCTATACTGAACACTGGAGTACATGCGTCTCTTTCAATTATAGTTTTCTCAGCTTTTAAGCTCAGTAGAGAGATTGTTGGGTCATATGGTAGTTCTATTCCTCGTTTTTTAAGGAATCTCCATAATGACTGTCCATTTACATTCCCACCAGCGGTGAAAGAGGGTTCCCTTTTCTCTACATCCTCTCCTGCATTTACTGTTTGCAGATTTTTTTTAATGGCCATTCTGACCTGTGTGGGGTGATGCCTCATTGTAGTTTTGATTTGCATTTCTCTGATAATGAATGATGTCAAGCATCTTTTTATGTGTTTGTTCACCATCTGTATGCCTTCTTTGGAGAAATGTGTGTGTAGGTCTTCCACCCATTTTTTGATTGGGTTGATTTTTTATTTTTCTGGTGTTGAGCTGCATGAGTTGCTTGTGTATTTTGGAGATTAATCCAGTTGTTTCCCTTGCAGTTATTTTTTTCCCATTCTGAGGGTTGTCTTTTGATCTTGTTTGTTGTTTCCTTTGCCATGCAACTTGTTTCTTTTTATAATATTGTATACGTGATACCCTCTCAACTAATTCTTTACAGTCATTGTTGCTTCCTCCCCTTAAATTTCTGACTGTCCAATCAGTATTTGTTCATCTTTTTCTAACTGATTTCTGTCATGGGCATAGCTCGCCATTGCTCTTCTGTAGAATCACAGAAGCTCCTTGAAAGTCATCATTGTCATTCTTTAGCAAACACTCGAGTGCTTCCCAAGCGCCAGTACTGTGCTGGGGGTGAGGATACAAAGGGAAACAGGCCGTTAGTGTGCCTACCAGGGTGTGGCAGCTGCTGAGACTCGTGGCCCCTCGTTCATTGCTGGAATGTGAACAAGGACATCTAAGACCACGAAGAAAGGGATGGAGGGCCTTGCTTTACTGGGGCACGAAGGCCATTGAAGGCCTTGGAGAAGAGATGATTGATGTTCAGTCACTAAATCATGTCGGACTCTTTGTGAGCTCATGGACTGCACGCTCCAGGCTCTCCTGTCCTTCACTGTCTCCCAGAGTTTGCTCACACTCATGTCCATTGAGATGATGATGCTATCTAACCATCTCATCCTCTGCCATGCCCTTCTCCTTTTGCCTTCAGTCTTTGAGGGGGAAGTGGCAAGGCACCTCAGTATTCTTGCTCTGAGAACCCCATGAACAGTATGAAGAGATGATCAGTGTCGTGAAAAGCAAAGAACAATCAGGTGTTTGCCAGGTGGAGAGTGGGAAAGGGCATTCCCGGTAGAGAAACCAACTGTCCCATCTTGGGAATGAGAGTGGCATGTTCGGGACCCGTGGGAAGTACTGAAGGTTGTATAAGCAGACAGGAGCCTTGTATATCATAGGAAGACTTTGGGCTTTATTCCTAGGAAACTACTGGAGGATTTCAAGCTAAGAGATAATATAACCAGGTTTGTAATTCAATGAATGGTGAGTGGGAGACATTAACAGAGTGACAAGATAGGAAATTGTTGCTTTAATTTATACTAAATATAATGTATGCCTGAGTCATTCATGTTTATACTTAATATTAAGAGGGTCATGAATTTTTTAAAAATAAAATCTAGGCTATTATTGATGTGAAAAAAAATTATGGGATGTCGCTGGTGGTCCAGTAGCTAAGACTCTGTGCTTCCTCTGCAGGGAGTGGAGGTTCAATTCCTGGTCAGGGACTAGGCCCCCACCTGCTATGTGGTATGGCCAAAAAATTTAAAACAAAAAAAATTTTTTTCTAATACTAAGTGCTGATTATTTTAGAACCAATTGCTGTTTATGACAGTCTATGAAAAATTGCTTTTATATCCTAAATTATTGGCTTAAAATATACTTTTTGTTGAGATAATTATGTATTTTCATGCAGCTGTAAGAAATAAGACTGATTGCCTTATGCACTTTTCCTAGTTTCCACCAGTGATAATATTTTGAAAAATTATAGTGTAAGATCACACAAGGATATTGACATTATTTTAGTCTTGCAAATGCAGTTTTAAAACACAGTTTTTTAAATTGAAATATAGTTGATTTGCAGTGTTGTGTTAGTTTCTAGTGTACAGGAAAGTGATTCACATATACTTTTTCATGTGCTTTCCCAGTTTGCTTTCTT
>SJYC01054203.1:0-17646 GCA_006408675.1 Madoqua kirkii
TTCATTTGAGTTTTTCATAAGAACTTTTTGGCCATCCCAGTGTATCTGTTATCACTTCACATGTGTCTTAAGTATGGTCCTATTAAAGGATCATAGGCACCCATTTGTGTTTCTCTTGTTTTTTAAATTCCTGGTGCTTAATGCAGGGTCTGGGATTTAGGTTCCTAACACACATTTCCTGGATGAACGAGCGAGAGGCTGAGAACATGCACATCTAGACATAGTGCTTTTTAGAGATAGGTTTTTTTTTAGCGTCAGGATTTTGATTGCTGGGTCTTGAGGCCTCATTGGTTGATTCTTGAAATGATTAGCAACATTTATGAGCTTAGTCCAGCAAATAAAGTTAGACTTTAAAACAGGAGTGAGGAAATAGAAAGTATGCTCTGTTGAGATAGTTGCACCTTTCTTTCAAATTATGCTGTGAAAAAATGTCTGGAATTCTTCTTGTTAGACAACATTCCAAGAGGCCTATCCAAATTTAGTTCTGCAGTGGTCAGATGAGTTTTATAGGTCTAAACGGATATTAAAAGCAGAGACAACACAAGCTTCTTCATTAATGTTGAATTTTATTAAAATAAAATGTAACTATATCCAGGTCTGACCTACTCACCAAGGCCCAGGAGGTTAAATGACTCATTTAACATCATCCCAGATGTCTCACTGACTAGGACCCAGAAGCCGTTCTGACACGTTAGATAATTTTGTTGTAAAATGAATTTGTCTCATAGTAAAATGAGTATCAGTGACAACATTTTCTCTAGAGTGTGGATATATTTTTAAAAGGTCTTGGTGATTTGGATTTGAGGCTCTTTAGAAACAAGAGCAACCATGTGATTACATGTCTGGTAATGACAGGTGAATAAGCTGAAGATGTTGGACCCATAATGTCATCACTTTAAGATCTCTTTAGCCAACTAGTGAGAAGCATATTAAAGGCATATTATGTTTAGTCAAGTTTTTTCGCTTGTATTTGTGCATGGCTAACTATTTTGACTTCTTTTTTAAAACCCTTGTAAGGAGAGGTTATGACTTGAATATAATACTTTGAATTCAAGAAAAATCACTGGACAGTATAATATTGAAAATGGAAGTGAAAGTGAAGTCTCTCAGTCATGTCCGACTCTTTGCTACCCCATGGACTGTAGCCTATCAGGCTCCTCCATCCATGATTTTCCAGGCAAGAGTGCTGGAGTGGATTGCCATTTCTTTCTCCAGGGGATCTTCCCGACCCAGGAATCGAACCTGGGTCTCCTGCATTGCAGGCAGACGCTTTACTGTCTGAGCCAACAAGGAAGCTATAAGGACAGTATAAGATTAAATTATGGCTAAAATTAATACATGATTAAGAATTGTTTTCAAACATCCTGTATATATTTCATCTCAGAAGATGTAGATGAAATCTTTGAAAGATGCCACAAATCACTGTTCATAAAGGACTTGATCTCCAGAACCACGTATAGTTTATATTTGTGTGTGTGTGTGTGTGTGTGTGTGTGTGTAGAAAAGGCTAGAGCTAAGTTGTGTCTGACTCTTGCGACCCTATGGACTGTAGCCTGCCTGGCTCCTGCCATTTCCTTCTCCAGGGAACCTTCCCAACCCAGGAGTTGAACCCAGGTCTCCAGCATTGCAGGCAGATTCTTTACCACCGAGCTGTGTGGGAAGCCAGACCTTGTTTATTTGGGGCTGTGCTGGATCTTCAGTGCTGCACGGGCTGTCTCTAATTCCCATGAGCAGGGCCACTCTCTAGCTGTGGCGCGGGCTTCTCATTGTGGAGGCTTCTCTTGTTGCACAGTATCGGCTCTAGAGCCCAGGCTCAGCAGCTGTGTCTCATGGGCTTAGTTGCTCCATGATGGCTTGTGAGATCTCCCTGGACCAGGGATCAAACCCATGTCTCCTACGTTGGCAAGTGATTCTTTACCATGAGTTACCAGGGAAGCCTTCCCACATAACAGTTTTTTTAATTAAACATGATTATAAACTATTTACATATCAGTCTTGTTTTATACCTTAAACTCACTATGCAGATTAGAGGAAAACTTTTTCCGTATATTAGCTAATATAATGGTTGATTTGTGTGACTTTCTACACTGCATATTTAAACTTGTTTAAAACGCCTCAGTTGTATTCTAGTGTCTGAATATGGCAACACATAAAGCAGTGTGCTTCTGAATTGTTGAATACGACGTTTAGAACGTTTCAAAGTTTTGATAAGTTAGCGAAGTGTAATGAAAAATACAGCCATGTACAAAGTCATCGATGAGTCAATAACCTCCAGTGTATAATCCTGGGTCTGTCTTTGTTTTTTGAGTTAAGGACTGTGTGTGTATACTGAATCGGTTAACCTACAATAAGAAATTCAAAAAACTTTATTATTTATTTATATTTTCTGTCTGTTCAATTAAAGTATGAGCTCCTTGAGTGGAATGACTATCTTATCCATGTTTTATATTTTATATCTGCATCTTAAGTGGTCAGTAAATATTTTTCAATTGTCGACATTTTCTGAAATTCCTTCTGTCACATCTTCTGGACTTTTCAATGTCTTTTTTTCTTCTTCAATTCACTTGACTCCTTAGACATCTCTTTCTTTTTTATGCTTTCTGAATATACCTCTCTTAAGTCTATTGGGGAACTTGGTCTCCCTAACCTCCTGGGAACTCCTTCACACTGGGCCACAAGATATGTCCATCTTTGCACTGACAGCAACAGGCCCAGTGCTGTGTATGTAACTGGTAATCAGCAAGTGTAACTGAAGATAGTTACATATCAAGACTGTATGTTTAGGAAACTTTTTCAGGGAACCTTTTACTTTAACAGATCCTATGATTTTGATTGGAAATATAACGGTAAAAATGTTGTTAATTGGGGAAAAAGTAAAACTATGGATCCAAATGTGCAAAGTTATCCTTTCCAAAGGTTTGTTGAAATATGTGTTCCATTCAAACAGAAAATGGCTGTGAATGAAGAAGTGAATGCATGTGTCTCCTTTTTGGATTCTTTTTCTTTGACAATAATATTTAACCTTAGATACGCCAGGAAATCAGTTTACATCCTCCTCCCCCAGATTCCAAGAATGGTATTATTTTAATATATCCACAAGTCAGATAGTTACATCCTTATTAGAGTACCCTAAAATGCTGTGTGTTACTGGTGGATTTAACCATAAAATTGGATCAGGTAAAACTGAGTTGCCAAGACTGTCCTGGACAAAATGATCATAAAATGATCATCAGAAAAGTATTGAATGAATCTGCTGGTAATTTTGTTTGAAAAATGCTTAAGGGTGAATATAATTTCAAGAACAAGAAAACTATACATGCTGGAGTAGTATTTGTGAGGAGATAATTTATAATTAATGATGTTGAGAATTTCCCAAGGCTGCTCTGGGAGAGCCAGAAAGATCTTATTTGACAGAAGGCGAGGTTCTGGAGACTTTCAGCTCAATCTTGCTTCTGAGTTGCCTTTACCTTGAAAGTGAAAGTCGCTCAGTCGTGTCTGACTCTTTGCAACCCAGGCCAGAATACTGGAGTGGGTAGCCTTTTTCCTTCTCCAGGGGATCTTCCTAACCTAGGGATTGAACCCAGGTCTCACGCATTGCAGATGGAGTCTTTACCAACTGAGCCACAAAGGAAAGCCCCTGTTAGCCTCTGAACCAAGTCCAGTCTACGTTTGCCTGTAACCATGGACCAAAGGCATAAAGCAGCATAGAAATTTCATTATTTCTTAAGCCACAAAAGAAATCTTCCTGCTATTGAAGAAAAATTTAAAAGCAGTGATTTTAAAAGAAAGTCTTTTGCTTCAGTTGACTTTAATGCCATGACTCTCGTGTTTTAGTGCCTCCTCCCACCCCCCGCTTCCTTTCTTTCTCTCAGGAAAGTGACATGTGTCTCAGTTTGCCGCTGCTCAAATGGCAAATGTTTCCATATTTCTTTTGCAGTTGAACCAGTCAGACTCTACAAGTGGCAAGTAGGAAGTGAGATAGGATCTGGGAGCCAGTATGCATTCTCTTCCCTTACTATCACCTTTACACTGGCATTTCAAATCAGTCATCAAAACCTAGGTGCAGGCAGTTGCTATTTGATTCTGTGGGCTGGTCAGAGTAGCGTCAACCTTGCTTACTCTAGTGGGGAGAACTCCCTTGGTAAGCACATCTTGGAGATGCAAAGTATAGTGTTTATTTCACATGGGATAGATTAGTTGGCCATGTGTTTTCTCTCAGGGAACTCATTTTCTAAAGATACTGCCAAATAGAATGCATGCATGGCTATTTAGTTGAATAAACTTGGTTCATGCTTTCTAACATCTACTTCTGTAAAAATATTATCTTCAGAACTTTACTGATGTAGTGGGCAAAAAAGTGTATCATAGTGCTTCCTCATTATTTAACATAGAATTATTAGATTTCTACTTCATCAGATGGGCTTCCCAGGTGGCTCAGTGGTTAAGAATCTGCCTGCCAATGCCAGTGATGCAGGCTCGATCCCTGGGTCTGGAAGATCCCTTGGAGAAGGAAATGGCAACCCACTCCAGTATTCTTGCCTGGAAAACTCCATGGACAGAGGCGCCTTGTGCACTACAGTTGATGGGACTGTGAAAGAGTCAGATACAGTTTAGCAACTAAACAACAACAAAAGTTCATTAGGTAGAATTTTTATTTAGTAAAATTTTACTGTAATTAATTTATAGACTATAGACAGAAACACACATACTATTTATGCATCTTGAAATTGTTAAGAGTATTTTGTTTATAATCATTATATCAAATAATCATTATAATATGTGTATAATCATTATAATATGCTTCTGAGAATTTTTGAATCATTCTTAACCTGAATCTTGAGAATAATGGTTTATAGAACCACATGACTCGTAAGGGTCAATAGAATCTAAGGGTTTAACTCCTTCTTAGCTCCACAATCCACAGTAAATTAATAAAGTCCTTTGTTTATTTTTCTTCATCTGTAAAGTGGAGATAATAATAGGTAACTACATCATAGGAATGTTGGAAGGATTAAAGGAGTTAATACTTACAAAAGGCCTAGACAAGTACATAGAACATAATAAGTGTTCTAAGATGTTAGCTGCTATAATTATTGTTAATTTTTATTTAGAAATTTAAACATTTTTGTATATATATATGTCTTTGATGGAATGATACAGTGAATACATTTTAGGGAACTGAAATTCAGGGTCCAATTTTCCATGTCCACACATTAGCAAGGGACTGACTCAATTAATGTAGGAGATGCTTATTGAATTTATGGTATGGACTGTATCAGGCATTTTGGAGAATACAGGATAATTTCCCTCAAGAATCTTCTATTTAAAGTGCTTAATGTAAGAGTCCTGTCCAGGAGACCAGGGTTTGATCCTTGGGCCAGAAAGATCCCCTGGAGAAGGAAATGGTAACCTATGCCAGTATTCTTGCCTGGGAAAATCCCATGGACAGAGGAGCCTGGCAGGCTGCAGTCCATGGGGTTGCAAAGAGTTGGACAAGATTTAGTGACTCAACAATAATACAAAAGTAGGAGGGATGGTGTATGAGTGAGTAGCCAATGTCAAGCTAGATGTGGTATAGAAATTTGGCTTATATGAACTCATCAAATCTTAAAATCTGTAACAGATTACACAACAAGCACATGTTTTTGTTCTTGAACAGGTTTCTGCATGTTTGTGCTGAGCTTGGTGAAGAAACATTACCGTCTGCAGTTTTATATGGTGTGTATTAACCATTATTATTTTGTAGTTACTATATGTAATAAAACCCTTCACCTTTATTATTTTTTTTCCTGTAGTGAGAAAATAGGATCTGATCTGCTAATTGCCTAAATGTGAGGGTTATTTGAATTTTGGATGACTAATATCTATAAATATTTGAAGTTGAAAATTTTTTTCGAGGACTCAAAATTTTTAACGGTTTTCAAAGTTTCCTAAAAATTTTTCCTTTGAATATTTTCAAAGGCTGTAAAATTAAAGTCAAGTATCTGGATTCCCTAAATATGTAGAAATTTGAGGTGTTTCCATAATCTCCTGAGCAGTTAATAAGTCCCAGAAACATCTATCATATGTTTGTATGGAAAGGACCTATGTTTACTTGTGCTTAGCCTAGGCATAAGGGAAACAGAGCTTACATTTTCCGGGTAGCTATGGTTAGTTATACAGTTGCATGCTGTGTTTTGGCCAGAAGTATTTCCTTCAGTGTATCCTTAAACAGTGTTCAGTGTCTTTTGAAATGAATCACTGTATATGATGACCTCTTATTTTCTTAAAAGGTAGCTAATGATAAGAGTGTAAAATGACAAATGTAGTATCTATAAATTCACGTATTTGCTAGATTTGTTGTCAATTTGGGGAATAATTCCTATTCCTCAGGCTTTGCTTTTCCGCATTAAGACATCCTGCTGAGCACCATTGCTGGAAAATTACAGTATTTCTTACATTTCTAATTTCTGGGGATCTTGAGAAAAAAAGAAACAGTAAAATTCTCAGTGAAAGTCTAGAAACCATCGTGACAAATTAGAAGTAATAGAATCTGCTATGCAAATATAAATGGTACCTATTGGGAAAAATCATTTATGCCTATTGAAGCAATCTAAGAAGATTTGGGTCACTTAAGCAGATGAAAACAAAACAGAACAACCGACGTAATACACTGTTTGCTGAAATGAAAGATAGATTTGTTGTGACTAAATCAAAATCATGAGAATTCTGAAAAGTCCTTTTATAACTTTCAGTGAAAATTATGAGAGACTTCCTGGTGGTCCAGTGGCTAACCCTTCACAATGCCAGTGAAGGGGTTGCAGGTTTGATCCTTGATTGGGGAACTAAGATCCTGCATGCTGTGCAGCAAAAAGAGAAAAAGAAAAAGAAAAAAATTATGAGACGAATACATAGAAATATTAGCGCTTTTTTTCACATTCTACTCATATTAATGACGCTAGAAGTAGCTAAAGTGTCTGTCTCTCGGGATAGGTGGAATTGATGAAACAGAGGCCTTTGGACAATTTAGAATGGAATACTGTCATTGAATAGAGCTGTGAAGATCAGCTTTCAAGTATGAAAAGATTGGATTTAAGGGCAGTTGATCCCTGCTGGTTTGAATCATTTGAAGTTATAGATAGATAACTCTTTATGGGAAAATGTTAACCATAGTGAACTCAGGGAAAAATCGTTTTCAGCATTTCTAGTAACTAGAGAATGCAGTCAGAGTAAAATTTTAGTTCTTATCTAAATGCCATAGCAATTCTGCACACTTGTCATTACCACTTCAATCTCATGATTCAAGAAGATGGTTTATTTTTTAATAGACGTGTAGCTCGGTGTTACTAGTATTCCATTTTTGTATAAATTAAGGTTACTTTGTTGAATATTTTTCATGATTCTCAGGTTTCAGGAGGCACCAAAATGAAGGTAATTTACTAATGGCATTTATTTTGTATGACCTTATCTTATGAAATTTGACCAGTAGTCGTGCCAGAAATTTGCGTTTCAGAATTGCTGTTGCTTCGTGGCCTGCCCTGATCTCTTGTGCTCATTACTGTTGTGTTGTTGGGCTATTAACAGTTCGCATGGACTCATGTCACCTTACTGATAACAGTTACTCAGTCACATCTTGTCATCAAAATCTGTTTGAAGGCATGATATGGTAAGGGGACAGTATATGCTGCTTTATATTTATATATATTTGTAGAACTTTTAAGGCTCTTTTACCCTGGACAGTGTCTTACGGGGATTTCTACTAAAATGTCCTATTTGTTGTCACTCTATTCCATTAAAATAAGTTCCCCTTAACTGTTTGACTGGATTCCCTGGTGGCTCAGGCCGTAGAGTCTGCCTGCAATGCAGGAGACCCGGGTTCTATCCCTGAGTTGGGAAGAGTCCCCTGGAGAAGGAAATGGCAACCCACTCCAGTATGCCTGCCTGGAAGAGCCCATGGATGGAGGAGCCCGGCAGGCTATAGTCCCTGGGGTCACAAAGAGTCGGACACGACTGAGTGACTTCACTTCTGACTATTTGACAACTGAAGACAAATGCTTTGTTATCCACTGGAAAACTTCCTTTTTCAGATTTCCAGTAAAATGCAGAACACCCTCATAAAAGCTCCAAATAATTAAATACATTTTCAAGTGTTACTACACTTTAACATGACTCTTTTCTAAAAACAAAGAGTCGAGTTTAAAGAGTGTACTGTTTAGGTGGAATGCAAAAAGAAGGGGGAAGTTTGCTTTCCAGCATACAGTGAGCTGGCAATGCATTTTCTTTGGGTGAGAGGTGGGGTAGTTCTCCTCTGCCTTTGATTAGGTGTAGAGTGTCCAGGTTTCAAGTATTTGGAGTTACTTGCTAGTAACCTACTTAGAGTGGGTTGCAGATTCAGAAGGCATTTTTATTAGTTAAAAATTAGCTTAAGTTAAAACAATTATTATTAATTAAAAATAAGAGTGGACAAAAACTTAAGATTTTAAGAAATCTGACCATACTTTTTCCACATTCTTTTAAAACACAGTAACTAAAAACTTTTATAATTGGTAAGTTTAGTCAAGATAAATTTCATCCCTTGACAGGCTGGTGTTTTTTTATGTCTGTGTGTGTGAAAAATTGGAATCATTTTAAGACTGCCTTCCATATACAAACTTTTCACTAATGGAGGCAGTCACTGAAATTAGTAGGTTCTGTACAGTTAGTAGGGTTTAATGCCCCTGTAGGCTAGGATAGAATTAAAACTGATAATTGGACAAGAGCTTGGTGTGAGTTTATCAGATTATATTCTGACTGACTCATTTCTATTTTGAAAGGCTGCTTTTAAAAAATTTCTTTATACTACTGTAACTTGTTCCTACTGACTGGAAAAAAAAAAGATGCATGATGTGAGAATTGTGAATTAAGTTTTATTTGGAGCCAAATGAGGACTATGTAGCCCAGAGACAGTTTTCTCAGATAACTCTGAGAAAGTTTTTCAGATAGCTTCGAGGAACTGCTCTAAGGAGGTCAGAGGGCAGGTCAGTAGACATATGATTTTAGTGAAGGGGTCACATGCCATCAAGCATGCATTTTGGCAGAAGGTCGCTACTAGTCCGAGGAGCAGCTGTCTCTGTTAATGATTTTAGTGCCTTTCTAGATTTGAGAGTGAGTCTGACATAGACAGTTGGCCTCATAAAATCTTCTCCTAAAAAAATATCTGACTCTCTGAGGGCCTGTTCTGCCAGTTTTACCTGGAGCACAGAGTGCCTCGTTCCTGACCTTTGCCCTGAACTCCTTTCAGGATGTGTTAAAGGTCAGCAGAGGTCAGCAGTGGCAGTGACTAGTGACCTAATCCTTGTAGAGCCAGATGACGTCATGAGCGACAGTTTTTAGTTGGCATTCCTCATAAAATGGAAATTTGAAAGTCCATAGCTATAGAAATGATCGTTAACTGTCAAATTGATTACTTAATGTTTTCACTAGCAATATTCTTCTAGTATGTTTATCGACTTTGCTCTGCCTAACTGCTAAATGGGCAAATTTGGTTGATATTTATTGTGTCTATTCATCTTTCAGCATGTGTTATGTTCTGGGCTAGGCTGCAGTGGCATCCAAAGGGTTATTGCATTGGTTCATTGAGTCAAAGCCTGTGTAAATATTTGCCATTTAATCTTACAGACTTCTTTCTGCTGACTTTTTTTTTTTTTATTATTTTAAGGTTCCTTGTTCCAATTTCAAGTGTCATTTGCAATGACATAGCTGCTTACATTTTTGGATTTTTTTTTGGAAGAACTCCGTTAATTAAGGTAATGGAAAAACACCACAAGCAAGTCCTTACCAAGCCTAGATGATTAGCTACTGGAAAAAGTTCCCAACAGTTCAGTGCTGTTACATGTTGCTGATTTCTCAGGCGCTTTGAGTTTCCTTAGCGACCCTCAGCAGCCTCAGTGTTGAGGGCAGAAGTCTGTATTTCCCAATGACTCCTTCTGGGCTTCTCAGCAGCTCTTCTCTTGACTCCTCTGTCATTCATTCTCTTCCGGGAAGGCTCACGTCATTTTCCTCTGGCTTCTTTCCCTTGGTTGTCGCATGTTTTTTTTTTAATTCTCCTCCCCAACAACCCTTTAAACAGGCCTGTCCTTGACTCTGCTTTCCTCTCAAGCCATCTCATTTGGGTCCTCCTTTACTGAGCTGTGTAAAGGTGTATAATATGCCAGCATCACATACTCATGTCCATTTGCAAGACTTTTTACCCAAATTCATTTTTAAAAAATGGAGGTTCTACAATAAAAAACATCGATGAATAACGCAAGTGATAAGGAAAAGTGAAGCTCAGAGACCAGAAAGTACACAAGAGGAGACCATGTTGCTTTGTGTTAGATTTGGTTCTGTTTGGCTTCCCAAGTAAAGAACCCTCCAGCCAATGCAGGAGACTTAAGAGACGAGGGTTCAGTCTCTGGGTCAGGGAGATCCCCTGGAGGAGGGCTCGGCAACCCACTCCAGCACTCTTGCCTGGAGAATCCAATGGGCAGAGGAGCCTGGCGGGCTACAGTTTGTGGGGTCACAAAGAGTTGGACACGACTGAAGTGACTAAGCACAGCACAATAGTCAATGGAGGCAAAGAAGGAAGTGAAGTAATTTTTAAGTTCCTATCTGGGATAAAAAAGAAAATATTTCTCATATAAAGACAGACGATTTTATAGAACTGGTTGCTTCAAAAGATAAAAGCTTTTCATGTTGGAGCCTTATAAAGGAATTACTTGGTTTATATATTGGGCTAGGTCTTTTATGACATTCCCACAAATGCATTAAGTGGCTGTTTTGATGTTATGACATGAAGGCATTTTTGGAGGAACTGAGACAGTATTCAGACAGAAAACTTGTTTGTTCAGAGTGATGTGAGGATAGTTTATCATTCCCAGAAGAGTGTGTGGACTGCTTGTCCTTCAAAAACACCTTCCTTAAATTCTTTCCCACATAGGAGTCCGGTACATAGCATCAAGCTGAGCTGTAGGGACACTGGCCGGCAAATTATGTTATTTTTAAAGATTCTAAAGGACACTGGCCGGCAAATTATGTTATTTTTAAAGTTTCTAAAGTTGCTCCAGCACAAGAGTGAGTGGTGAAGTAGTCAAGGCTTCTATACCAGCTGAGAGCTTGTTGACTCAGGAGCCCTCAGAGGCTGTAGAAGACTTAAGCGTCTACTTCTAGTGAATTACCAGGCTGAATTAGTTGTATAATGCGGCCAGATGTAATTAAGCAAGTTAACCCTGAAATCAGTATGATAGGGTCAATTTAATTTGATAAGCTTTAAAATAATCAGCAGGCAGTTTTGAATTTGAGTCAGCTGCTGTTTCATGACAACAATACTGAATTATCCTAAGAGCTAGTGTATACCAGTCGCTTACCTAGGATGGAATTGTCAGATTGGTCAAGAAAGGCTTTGTGCTTTGTAAACTTCAGCTGAGACTTCATGTATTTTAGCATATTACCCATTTCTATGTCAGAATCTTCCCTCTGCTATTTGTTTGGCTTCCGTCCTCACTGATCCACTGAAAGGATTCTTACAGAGTCCACCAGAGTGCTTTCCTGATGATCAGAACCCTGTACCAAGTCCTTATTTTCCAGAGCATCTAAGCAGTTAGCACTGTCTACTGCTAAATCTTTTTCTCCTGCCCCTGCTTCACCAAGTTCAACATTTTCCTCCAGATTTCTCTCCCTGAATGCTCCAAGGACTAATAAACAATAATTGCAACCTGAAATAAATTGCAAAGATATACCAAATACCAAAGTATCCGTAGAAGCACAATATATTTCTTCATAGAGAATTTCCCGTGGTCATGTATGGATGTGAGAGTTGGACTGTGAAGAAGGCTGAGCGCCGAAGAATTGATGCTTTTGACCCTTGGACTGCAAGGAGATCCAACCAGTTCATTCTGAAGCAGATCAGCCCTGGGATTTCTTTGGAAGGAATGATGCTAAAGCTGAAACTCCAGTACTTTGGCCACCTCATGGGAAGAGTTGACTCATTGGAAAAGACTCTGATGCTGGGAGGGATTGAGGGCAAGAGGAGAAGGGGACAACCGAGGATGAGATGGCTGGATGGCATCACAGACTCGATGGACGTGGGTCTGAGTGAACTCCGGGAGATGATGATGGACAGGGAGGCCTGGCATGCTGCGATTCATGGGGTCACAAAGAGTCGGACGTGACTGAGCAACTGAACTGACCAAAGGAAGGAGGAATTGTGCCCACTTGCGAGGCTAATCTGCACCTGGGCTCTGGAGTATTTGGCCATTTCAGGAGGAGCTCTGCTGTAAGCCTGGCGTTTGGGAATATATGACGGTCCGGGGCTCTGCGGTGTCCATGTGTTGTTGTACGCATCCTACTTTTGATTAGCAGTAAATCAACACAGACCATGTCTACTTAGAATGAATAGATTTCAGCCTTATTTCAAGAACTACATTATTCTGGGCGTTTATATAAGCATGAACATCATGGGACAGTTATTTCAGCATAGAGTTTATAGTCCTTTGAGTGATGAAAACAAATTGAGGCAATTTATAGAAACAGATATTCACAATATGTCAGATGTATGAGGGCCTAATATGTGTTAGAGTCTGCTAGAGAGATTCACACAAATAGAACAGAATCATGGACTGAAGGAAAAAGCATTGCAAAGCCTTTTCAATATGAGAAAAAGGAGAGATGTATCGGGTATTATGGGAGTTCACTGAACATATGTATCTGTGTTTGGTGAGTGCAGTAACTCTTTTAAATTTTATTTAATATAAAAAATAAATATCTTTTTCAGTTGTCTCCTAAGAAGACCTGGGAAGGATTCATCGGTGGTTTCTTTTCCACAGTTATCTTTGGATTCATTGTGAGTTTTACTCGGATTTTTATTTTATATTTTGAGAAATGGTAGCAAGTTTATGAATCTATTCTAAACCTAAAGGCATTAAGCCATGAAATGCTAATAATGTGGTAACTGAAGCCCACTCAGCAGAAGCACAGTCATGCCCTGGAGAGACTGTGGCCGCAGTAAGGCGAGCAGTGGGGTTAAAGTGAGTTGCACGACTGTTCCGGTTTCGCAGTGCGCATAACAGTTACGTTGACAGTTTACTGTTAGTCCTTTACGTGTGGAATGGCATTATATCTTAAAGAACAATGTACATACCTTAATTCTAAAATACTTGTAGCCCTCCCCCAACCCCAGCAAAAACAAAACAAAATAAAACAAAAACAAACCTGCTAGCTAATCATCATCTGAGCCTTCAGAAGTCATCATCTTTTTGCTGGTGGAGAACCTTGCTCTGATGTTGATGCTGCTGACTGATCAGGATGGTGCTGGGTAAAGACTGAGGTGGCTCTGGTAGTCTCTTAAAATAAGACAACAGTGAAGTAGACCATGTTGATTATCTCTTCTTTCGGGAATGATTTCTCTGTAGCATGCAATGCTGGTAGCATTTTGCCCCCAGCATAACTTCTTTCAGAACTGCAGTCAGTCTTCTCAAATCCTGCTGCTGCTTTATCAGACAAGTTTATGTCATAGTCTGTAGCCTTTGTTGTCACCTCAACAGTCTTCACAGCATCTTCACCGGGAACAGAGCTCATCTCAAGAAACCACTTTGTTTACTTATTCATCACAAGTGACTCCTCATCCCTGGCAGTGTGTAAGGAGATTGCAGCAATTCACCCCGTATTCAGGCTCCACTTGCAATTGCACTTCTCCTATTTTACCACATTTGTTGTTACTTCCTCCACTAAAGTCTTGCTGTTGGAAAAATGGTGCCATTAGGCTTGCTTGAGGCAGGGTTGCCATAAACCTTCAATTTGTTAAAAACACAAAATTTGGGAAGCACAGCAAAGCGAGTGCAATAGAACGAGGTATGCCGGTATTCTCTAGCCCAGCAGCTCCCATCCAGGCCTGTGTCAAGACCTCCTGGGGAGCTTCTCTGACATTCATGTCCCAGCCCTCTGCCAGCTCAGTTAACTCCCTTAGCTGATTCTCATACACAGGTAGGCTTGAGACCCTTTGCTGTATTCTGGTAGTTTCTAATAGCTGTGCAGCCTTTGGGGGACACAGATACTGGGACAGGTGGTAGCTTTGAGTAAAAGCAGAGACGGCAAATGATGTTGAAGAGTTCTGCCTCCTTCACACTTGCCAGCTGCTTGACTTAATGGGCGTTTGTGGCTGTGAGCCCAGTTTACAGAAAAGTTTGTTAACATTAATTGATGTTCACTTTTAGCTGTGAATACAGATATTGTTAATGTTTTAAAAAATAGTGTATAGTTATGGAATTTAGGTTTTTTTATTCAAAGGTATCTTGTAAGAATCAAGAAAAGGTACAGAAAAGTGGCTGGATATAAGATAAATATACCAAAAAATTACTGTCAGGAAGTTTAATTTTTAAGTCATGTCCCTTAACAGTTCTAGAATATATTCTGTAGCCAAATATACGGTACTTACTAACAACATGGGGCTTTGAGAGGGAGCAAATACACAAATAAATGGAAATGAGCCAGGCTGGATGAGAAAACCATCATAATTCCTTTGTTTATCCGTTTAGTTCATTCTCATAATAGTGTGAGTGTCTGTAAGAGAAAGGAAATGAACTAGCACTTTAAATTTATAATAAGATATTTTGCTTTTATATATCTTCTTCTGTGGCTGAGAACAGATAGCTTTAAAAATTGCAGTGATGCATCCAGAGAAAGAAATAATTTAGTAACCATTTTCTGGGTTTTTCACCTGTGCTGTTTTCTTAGCAATTTTGAATTACTGGTTATTTTTTATTGAGGAAATTAATATAACCTTTATGTAAGACACTTCAGCCCTGTACTGTCCCATATCTTTATAATTCTTAGTTTCTGTTGACATTAAGTATGTTCTTAAAAAAAAGTATAATGCTATACTTTTTTTGCTATAATGCTTGTCTATATGCTTGTCTAAATGCTCAAATCAATTTTTTATCTTTTTTCCCTTCCCTCTTATTGTTATACTGAGATTGTAATAACACTGATTTTCAAGAATTTTTGGTTTCCTGATGGCTTTTCAAAGTCTTTTATTGTGTCGCTTATGATCATTTAACTTTAAATATACATGGCAGAATGAGAATGCAAGGGAAACCTGGCCTTCTGTCTCCGGCCTTTCTGACACATGATAATTTTAGTACATACATATTTCTGTTTCATTGAATGTTTTATGAATGCTTGCTTTGTCATTTAGGCTGCTTACGTGTTATCCAAATACCAGTACTTTGTCTGCCCAGTGGAATACCGAAGTGATGTAAACTCCTTCGTTACAGAGTGTGAACCCTCAGAACTTTTTCAGCTTCAGAGTTACTCACTTCCTCCCTTCCTGAAGGCAGTGTTGAGACGGGTAAGATAAATGTGGGAGGGGTCCTCCTTCCCGAAGGTTAAGCTTCCTTTAAAAGTAAAATTAAGACTTTCACAAGAAATCAATTTCTACAGAATTTTTAGCTATAGAATGCAAAAGTGGTTTCACTGACGGCTTGGCATCAATCGTATATCCTATTCTCTTGGGGTTTCCCCTTCTTGAACATAAAGTGAATATTGCTATCACCAACTAATTATCTCTTAAAACTTATTTGCCTAATGGTTTGAATACTGGTGGTAATTTATTTTGTGTTTATCTTAGAAACATTTTTCAGCATCTTTTAGATTTCTACAAAGCAGTGATGAGTTATAATGAGTTTTATGTGTGACTGGTATAAATTGACTCAATTTAAAACTTTTTCTTGTGGTGCCTCATGGCTCGCCTGATCTTAATTTCCTGACCAGGAATTGAACCCAGGCCCCAGCAGGGAAAACACTAAGTCCTAACCACTGGACCACCTGTTTCAGGGATTCCTTGAAGCATTTAATTGTTAACTGAAGTTAACTTTTGAGAAAAAAAAAGGTTAACCAACAAATTATTTCTCTACTGGAATGCTAGATACACTGATTCCAAGAATTTTTTCTGTTCAAGCCATCTGTTATCTGCTAGAGAATTCTTTGATTCTGTCAGTCTTTGATTGGGATGAGCCCATTGCTTTGAGAACAAGTCCAAAGATTGGAGTTCTTAGTGATCTTTTGTAAATCACATCCATGATGCACTTTCTCAAATGCATAGTTTCAGTTTATTTAAAGTGGAATAAGAACTAAGAAGTTACAAAATAACTTGACTGTAGAATTCTTCTCGATTTTTATGATTTCCTCTCCAAATCTTTTGTAATTGTCTTCCTAATGCTCATTTTGGCAGCCTTTTTAAGCATTTTACTTTCAGGTGTTTCCACAGCATTTAACTTAATTTTAAAAGAAGGATCAACTTTCCCCTCATTTTGTCATATAAAAGTAAAGTTAAATAAAATGCACAATCAAAATATATATTATATGATTATAGAAACAACTGTAAAAAACAGTTTCAGAGGTTAATTGATTTTTGGTAATCCTGCAACCCAGTTCAGTTCAGTTCAGTCGCTCAGTGGTGTCCGACTCTTTGTGACCCCATGAATTGCAGCACACCAGGCCTCCCTGTCCATCACCACCTCCCAGAGTTCACTCAGACTCACGTCCATTGAGTCCGTGATGCCATCCAGCCATCTCATCCTCGGTTGTCCCCTTCTCCTCCTGCCCCCAATCCCTCCCAGCATCAGAGTCTTTTCCAACGAGTCAACCCAAGTGATGTATAAATCTCTAGACAGATTAGAAAGCAGCCTATTAGATTTTAGTACACCAGGTGCTGTCAGTATGCTTTCAGAGGGGATGAGGCAAGTAGGCTGAATAAACAAAGGATAGTATGAGCATAAACAACATTTATTTTTTTTCCTGTGATCTTGAAAATTTGTGAAAATAATAAAAATATGGCATATGCTCTTGACTTACTGTTTATATCACGGTTCTTAGTTTAGGTGGTATGCTCAAATACATTTCTCACGCAGTTAGCTCCAACTTCTCTCCTTTTTTTTTTTTTAACCTCTTTAGGAATCAGTGAGCATGTACCCTTTCCAGATACACAGCATTGCTCTTTCCACATTTGCATCTTTGATTGGTCCATTCGGAGGCTTCTTTGCCAGCGGATTCAAAAGAGCTTTCAAAATCAAGGTGTGTGTTTAGATTCTTTGTTAGAGTGTTACAGAATATAATTAGAGAATGTGAGAGGGTTGGAATTTGGTTCTCTTTTGGCCTCCCACATTAAGCCCTTGAGCAAAAACGTTTCCACCCTCTATGTGTCAGCCTCGCAGAGTTCCTTCTTTCTTGTTAGGTTTTGGTCATGCCACGCTAATGCATCTTAAAGTTATTACGTCACCCTCTCTCCTTGAAATGGCACGTGTCACTTAATGTTGGGACAGACACAGAATCTGGGTCCTTCAGGGGTTCATCCAAGAATCTGGCCATGAATTGTGTTGAGGGTAGTGTCCGGTCACCGTCTCATACGAAGGGACGTGCAGGAGAGTCCTGGGATCTGTGACTGTGGATTCTCTAGATCAAGGGGCAGCAGACTCTTTCTGTAAAGGCCACGTCATAATGTTAATAGTTGTGCTGTTGCAAACTACTCAACTCTGAATTCTTCCATGGTAGTGAGAGAGTCCCATGGACAAAATGTCAATGAATGGGTGTGGCTGTGTTTTAATAAAACTTTACTTACAGAAAACAGGCAGCGGGCTGGATTTGGTCTGTGGGACA
>SJYC01054204.1:0-68772 GCA_006408675.1 Madoqua kirkii
TCACCAGTCACAGCCACAGCTGGGTACTGTTTTTGCTTTGGCTCCATCCCTTCATTCTTTCTGGAGTTATTTTTCCACTGATCTCCAGTAGCATATCAGGCACCTGCTGACCGGGGGAGTTCCTCTTTTGGTATCCTATCATTTTGCCTTTTTATACTGTTCATGGGGTTCTCAAGGCAAGAATACTGAAGTGGCTTGCCATTCCCTTCTCCAGTGGACCACATTCTGTCAGACCTCTCCACCATGACCCACCGATCTTGGGTTGCCCTGCAGGCATGGCTTGGTTTCACTGAGTTAGACAAGGCTGTGGTCCTAGTGTGATTAGATTGACTAGTTTTCTGTGAATATGGTTTCAGTGTGTCTGCCCTCTGATGCCCTCTTGCAACACCTACCATCTTACTTGGGTTTCTCTTACCTTGGGCGTGGGGTAACTCCACACGGCTGCTCCAGCAAAGCACAGCCGCTGCTTCTTACCTTGGACGAGGTGTATCTCCTTACTGTCACCATTCCTGACCTTACCCTCGTTTAAAAGGAGGAAGATGCAAATCAATGCTATGACATCTACACAAAACGAGGACAGGAAAGCAGGCACACACGCCAAGAGCCCAGTCTGGGGGGTGTGGGAGGATAAACCACCCTAAAGAAGACAATTTTCTGGGAAGGCTTTGTATTATGTAATTTAGTGAAAATATGAGTTCAATAAAGAATCAGCGATGAAATGAGAGAATAACAGAATGATGTGAAAATGAAGACTGAAGAGCTGAGAAAACCAACTGTGATGAGATTGTCATTCTTACTGAATTAGAAACAGTAAGAAATGGAATAGACTCACTGAAAATACAGCTATAGATCTTACACCGACTTGAAGGCAAGCCTCTTGTTTATAGGCTAGAAAGTTCTTCAGGAGGTTAGTCATGTCATTTTTGTATCATCCACAGGCCCAGTGGAATATGTATCATCATGGACATAGAGACTGCTACTTTAGGAGAAGGAAAAATCTATGTGGATGGATCCACACTTGAGCCACAAGCATACTTGGTCACACTGCTAGGGTAGGTATTGGTTTCTTTCTCTCGGCAGAATTGGCCTGCAGGGTCACACTGTGATGATCCTTGAGTTTATAGTCAGGCTGCTTAGGTTGATTTTGCTCCCTGGTTTATTTCTTCCTAATCAGCTGGATCATAAGGCTGAGCACTGAAGAATTGGTGCCTTTGAACTGTGGTGCTGGAGAAGACTCTTGAGAGTCCCCTGGACTGCAATGAGATCAAACCAGTCAATCCTAAAGGAAATCAACCCCGAATATTCATTGAAAGGACTGATGCTGAAGCTCCAATACTTTAGCTACCTGATGCGAAGAGCTACCTCGCTGGAAAGGACCCTGATGCTGGCAAAGACTGAAGGCAAAAGGGGAAGAGGGTGGCAGGGGATGAGATGGTTATATAGAATCACTGAGTCAATGGACATGAATCTGAGCAAACTCTGAGGATAGTGGAGGACAGAGGAGCCTGATGGGCCACAGTCTATGAGGTGGCAAAGAGTTAGACTTTGTGACTGAACAGCAACAAATCAGGTTGCAAACAGGTGGCTTGGCTTTTATGTACAGAAAAATTTTAGGGTACAGGTTTTTAGGGTACAGTGCTTGAGGGCAAAATCACGAAGGAATTGTTTTCCTATAAGTAATAGTTCTGTGCTCTGGAATGCAGCTTGCAACTTGCCTTTGCCTTTGTTGAGCAGGAAGTGTGATAGTTGAAGGCCAAGGTTGAAGTTCCAACCCTTTATCTTTATGATCAAGCTGGGCACTATAGAAATAATATCCTAAGTACGTTTTCACTGTAGTCAACACCACTGCCCTGCAGCACCCACCCCACCCCCATTGCCCAAAAGAAAGAGAAAATGGAAAATGGAACCTGGAAGCCATTTGTAAAGATCATTGGCCTTGGAGTTGGGAAGTTTAGGGGCAGAGCAGGGAATTAGCTTTAATAAGCAGTAGGGCTGTGAGAATGTCAAAGCTTTCTCTGAATGCCTTTCTTCTTGGTGCTCAGTGAAGGTTTGGGCTGCATGAATTCTAAGGGCTCTTCCTCAGCTGGTATTCTGCCTGCTGTGAATCTGCCTGAAGATGAACTTGCCATCTGTGGCCTTAGATATTTAGGCTTTAGAAAATGCACCACTCCTTCTACTTCATATTTCTAACTTTTTGTTGTTATTGTTCAGTCACCAAGTTGTGTCGGACTCTTTTCGACCCCATGGACTGTGGCATGCCAGACTCCTCTGTCTGCCATCTCCCATAGTTTGCTTGAATTCAGTCCTTTGAGTTGGTGATGCTGTCTAACCTTTTTCTCTGTCCATGGGATTTTCCTGGGAGGAATACTGCAGTGGGTTGTCAGTTCCTCCTCCAGGGGATCTTCCCGAACAGGAATTGAATCCACATCTGCATCTCCTGCACTGTCTGGCAGATTCTTTACCACTGAGTCACCTGGGAATCCACTTTTAAGTTAACGCTACACTATATTGGGAACACGTGGTAAAGCACTACATGTCCTATATTGTTATTCAATCTGTAAGTTGTGATCCCATGAACTACAGCATGCCAAGCTTCATGGTCCTTCACCATCTCCTGGCGCTTGGTCAAATTCATATCCACTGAGTCAGTGATGTCATCCAAACATCTCAACTTCTGTCGCCCCCTTCTCTTCCTGCCCTCAATCCCTCCAGGCATCAGGGTCTTTTTCAATGAGTCAGCTCCTCGCATCAGGTGGCCAAAGTATGTGAAGAGCCAACTCATTGGAAAAGATATGTATTACCCAATTTAATCTTTATAACAGTTCTCAAGTATCATGATACAAAACTGACTTATGAGGAAGCTGAGATGTGGAGAAGTGGCCTAACGTCACACAGTAAGTGGCAGAATGAGAACTTAAACTTCAGACTGACCCTCAGTTGTCAAGTTCCTGACCAGCTCACCATTTTAGGCAGAACTTTACTCAATAGGAAGGATTACAGTGTTTTTCAGTTCAGTTCAGTTCATTTGCTCAGTCGTGTCCAACTCTTTGCGACCCCATGAACCACAGCATGCCAGGCCTCCCTGTCCATCACCAACTCCCAGAGCCCACCCAAACCCAGGTCCATTGAGTCGGTGATGCCATCCAACCATCTCATCCTCTGTTGCCCCCTTCTCCTCCTGCCCGCAATCATTCCCAGCATCAGGATCTTTTCGGATGAGTCATCTCTTTGCATCAGGTGGCCAATGTATTGGAGTTTCAGCTTCAACATCAGTCCTTCCAATGAATATTCAGGACTGATTTTCTTTAGAATGGCCTGGTTGGATCTCCTTGCAGTCCAAGGGACTCTCAAGAGTCTTCTCCAACACCACAGTTCAAAAGCATCAATTCTTTGGTGCTCAGCTTTCTTCATAGTCCAACTCTCACATCCATACATGACCACTGGAAAAACCATAGCCTTGACTAGATGGACCTTTGCTGACAAAGTAATGTCTCTGCTTTTCAATATGCTATCTAGGTTGGACATAACTTTCCTTCCAAGGAGTAATTTTATGGCTGTAGTCACCATCTGCAGTGATTCTGGAGCCCAGAAACATAAAGTCAGCCACTGTTTCCCCATCTATTTGCCATGAAGTGATGGAACCAGATGCCATGATCTTAGTTTTCTGAATGTTGAGCTTTAAGCCAGCTTTTTCACTTTCCTCTTTCACTTTCATCAAAGGTCTCTCTAATTCTTCATTTTCTGCCATAAGGGTGGTGTCATCTGCATATCTGAGGTTATTGATATTTCTCCCAGCAATCTTGATTCCAGCGTGTGCTTCTTCCAGCCCATTCCTCATGATGTACTCTGCATAGAAGTTAAATAAGCAGGGTGACAATATACAGCCTTGACATACTCCTTTTCGTAACTGGAACCAATCTGTTGTTCCATGTCCAGTTCTAACTTTTGCTTCCTGACGTGCATACACGTTTCTCAAGAGGCAGGTCAGGTGGTCTGGTATTCCCATCTCTTTCAGAAATTTCCAGTTTATTGTGATCCACACAGTCAAAGGCTTTGGCATAGTCAATAAAGCAGAAATAGATGTTTTTCTCGAACTCTCTTGCTTTTGCCATGATCCAACGGATGTTGGCAATTTGATCTCTGGTTCCTTTGCCTCTTCTAAAACCAGTTTGAACATCTGGACGTTTACGATTCACGTACTGCTGAAACCTGGCTTGGAAAATTTTAAGCATTACTTTGCTAGCATGTGAGATGAGTGCAATTGTGTGGTAGTTTGAGCATTCTTTGGCATTGCCTTTGGGATAGGAATGAAAACTAACCTTTTTCAGTCCCATGGCCACTGCTTTTTCCAAATTTGCTGGCATATGGAGTGCAGCACTTTCACAGCATCATCTTTCAGGATTTGAAATAGCTCCACTGGAATTCCATCACCTCCACTAGCTTTGTTCGTAGTGATGCTTTCTAAGGCCCACTTGACTTCACATTCCAGGATGTATGGCTCTAGGTGAGTGATCACACCATCATGATTATCTGGGTTGTGAAGATTTTTTTGTATAGTTCTTGTGTGTATTCTTGCCATCTCTTCTTAATATCTTCTGCTTCTGTTAGGTCCCTACCATTTCTGTCCTTTATTGTTTTTACATGATCAAAATTTTGGAGTCTAGAAGAATGTGACTAAAAAAAGGCCGTCTTAGAAACCCCAGCACTCCAGTGATACACTCTTGGTCTGTGTGTGCTTTGAGCTGGGGAGGCCGTTTGTGGCAGAGGGCCGTGGCCCCGGCGGTGAGCCTGATGTGGCAAGGCCTTGTCTTGCACTTGGCAGGCTTCAGAGGGAGCCCCCCCTGAAAGCCCCGGGTCTGTGATTAGAAACCTGGCTCCAGGTCAGTTTCAGACTGGCTGCTTTAAGATTGAGGAACACCTCATGTGTCTTCTCCTTGGACCAGTGCTTCTGCAAGTCAGAGTTCCAGACCCTTGGGATTCCTAAAGAGCCTCTCAAGGGTCAAAGGCAAGGTGAAGATTATTTTCATGGTAATACTGAAATGTTTGCCTTTTTCAATGCATTGATATTTGTACCAAACTCAGATGTGAAACCACGGTGAGTATAACTGCTAGAATTCAAGCACGTGATCGGGCAGCACTACCAAACTGCCGCTGTAATAGTCTTCATTGTCAAGCACTCCCAGTAAAAGTATGTTTCTCTTAAGAATGTCCTTGGAGAAGCTGTGAAGTTACTACTCTTATTAAACCTTGAACCTAAAGTTACATGACACAAAATGAGAGGTACCCAGAAGGTGCCAGGTGCATCAGGTACAAGGTTCATCTTGCAAGAGAAGCACTTGCAAGTGAGTTGTGCCGGCTGGTGGCTTTTCTCCCGGCCTATCTTTCCTCCCTGAAAGAGCAGCAGACAGACCTCAGCAGTAGACAGACCTCAGTTCTTGGGCAGCACTGTTGTTGAAATTAACAAGGTGAGCCTATTGCTTCAAAGAAACAACAGTGACTGGTGCCAATGATAAAATTCTAGGTTTTAAGCAGAACTTAAAGAATTTTGGGAAACTTGTGATATCCACTACTGTGAGCTCGACTTAGAATTTCCTGAGATGCTAGAAATGTTTTGATATTATGCCCTGATCTGGGGGGATATATTACAGGATGAAATGCATCTTGGAAGATCTACCCAGTGGTGCTAACAGTCCTAAATGGCCAGTGTTGTTTAGTTGCCTTGTCATGTCTGACTCTTTTGCGACCCTGTGGACTGTAGCCCACCAGGCTCCTCTGGCCATGGGATTTTTCAGGCAAGAATACTGGAGTGAGTTGCCATTTCCTTCTCCAGGGGATCTTCCTGATCCAGGGATGGAATCTGAGTCTCCTGCTTAGCAGGCTGATTCTTTACCACTGAGCCACCTGGGAAGCCCTCTAAATAAATAGCCAATGAGTGCTATAAAATTATACATGGGCAAAAGATCGATTCAAAGTACAAGACAGACTAATGGGTTTTCAAGCAATGGAGTATAAAAAGTTCACTGATAAAAACAGGTTGGCCAATAAGTCCATTTGGGTTTTTCTGTACGATGTTGTGGAAAAGCCCAAAGCTTCTGGCTAACCCAATAGTTTCAAATACCATATAGCAATCAACCTTTAAGAAACTTAAGAGTTATTCAGAAACAATGACTTGAAAAGGCTATTAAAATACCCCTCCCTACCCCCCTTTTAACCACATACCTGTGTGAGGCTGGATTTCCCTCATGCTTCAACCAACATGAAGAATCACAAGAGACTGAATGTAGAAGAAAATGTGAGAATCCACTTGTGTTCAATTAAGCCAGACATGAAAGGTTTGCAAAACTGTAAAGCCATTCCACTGTCTTTACTAATTTTTTTTCTCTCGTGGTTCGGAAAATCTTTTTTTTTCATAGACATGTAATTGATGTTACTACATAATCGTTTCATCATTGCTAGTTCTAAATAATATACATACTTTTAGAATCTGTTTTTATCTCTAATACAACGCCTACTAATAGAGGCAGCTCACACAAACAAAAGTGAGTTTTAAGGATCAAAATGGTCTGAGACCAAAGAGTTGGAAAAACGCTACTTTAGACTCATCCCATGCTCACAGCCAGTGTCGACACAGGAAAGCCTGGGGCACCAAGAGGGATTAAACGCGGGGCTCTGGAAGTCACTGTCTCTGAATCCCGAGCCAAGGCTCTCCCAACACCATGCTGTCTCTGAGTCCAGTCGCTGAGCTTGGTGCCACTTCTAGCAAAAGTCAAAAGAACAATATATAAATAAAAAAGGAACTTTGCAAAGGGTGGGGGAAAATGAGAATATTGTTAAAGTAAAAAAGTCTAAGCCAGTGCCAAAGCAATTTCATCTCTGCTTCTTCAGCGCTCCAAATGGGCCGAAATGAGGGGTGAAGAGGAAGTTTTACCCGAGAATCAAAAGGCAGACATGGGACTTACTAAAGATCATTTGCACATTTTCCTTTAAACTCTGAAAAAAACTTTTGCAAGTGGAATCTGAGTCTCCTGCTTAGCAGGCTGATTCTTTACCACTGAGCCACCTGGGAAGCCCTCTAAATAAATAGCCAATGAGTGCTATAAAATTATACATGGGCAAAAGATCGATTCAAAGTACAAGACAGACTAATGGGTTTTCAAGCAATGGAGTATAAAAAGTTCACTGATAAAAACAGGTTGGCCAATAAGTCCATTTGGGTTTTTCTGTACGATGTTGTGGAAAAGCCCAAAGCTTCTGGCTAACCCAATAGTTTCAAATACCATATAGCAATCAACCTTTAAGAAACTTAAGAGTTATTCAGAAACAATGACTTGAAAAGGCTATTAAAATACCCCTCCCTACCCCCCTTTTAACCACATACCTGTGTGAGGCTGGATTTCCCTCATGCTTCAACCAACATGAAGAATCACAAGAGACTGAATGTAGAAGAAAATGTGAGAATCCACTTGTGTTCAATTAAGCCAGACATGAAAGGTTTGCAAAACTGTAAAGCCATTCCACTGTCTTTACTAATTTTTTTTCTCTCGTGGTTCGGAAAATCTTTTTTTTTCATAGACATGTAATTGATGTTACTACATAATCGTTTCATCATTGCTAGTTCTAAATAATATACATACTTTTAGAATCTGTTTTTATCTCTAATACAACGCCTACTAATAGAGGCAGCTCACACAAACAAAAGTGAGTTTTAAGGATCAAAATGGTCTGAGACCAAAGAGTTGGAAAAACGCTACTTTAGACTCATCCCATGCTCACAGCCAGTGTCGACACAGGAAAGCCTGGGGCACCAAGAGGGATTAAACGCGGGGCTCTGGAAGTCACTGTCTCTGAATCCCGAGCCAAGGCTCTCCCAACACCATGCTGTCTCTGAGTCCAGTCGCTGAGCTTGGTGCCACTTCTAGCAAAAGTCAAAAGAACAATATATAAATAAAAAAGGAACTTTGCAAAGGGTGGGGGAAATGAGAATATTGTTAAAGTAAAAAAGTCTAAGCCAGTGCCAAAGCAATTTCATCTCTGCTTCTTCAGCGCTCCAAATGGGCCGAAATGAGGGGTGAAGAGGAAGTTTTACCCGAGAATCAAAAGGCAGACATGGGACTTACTAAAGATCATTTGCACATTTTCCTTTAAACTCTGAAAAAAACTTTTGCAAGTCTGTCCTTGACAGCAACTCTTCCTGAGGTCATTAGAATTAAGAATGGTACTACATTAAAACAATGAGAACTGCTCCGGGTTTTCTCTTATCACCGATCTATTTTTGAAGAAATATCTATTGTCTTAGAAATTCTTAGCATTCCTGTATCTTCTGGCTCTACACTGGAGTTGCACTGGGGTGCAATTTGTAATAAGCACAATATCCTCAAACATGGGCATCTACTATTTATACTTAAGATGAAATGGAAATTTTGTTTGTATATTTAGAAAGAAGATATTAAAGCAGCCTAAATAAACTTAAGTGTTTTCTACATTCCCCCTTTCTGGGAAGTCAGTTTTCAGACCAAATAAGCTAGTAACTATAAAAACAGATGTGAGTTGCTAACAATCTTAGATCAAAGGCTGAAATGGAAAGTCTAGCTGATGACAGAGGGCGCCGTGCTTCCGGAAAGAGAGCAGGACAGCAGAATATTCCTGATGTGAATATAGCAGGGGCTAGAGATAGACAGAGATACAATTTATCATTGCTTACATTTCACAATATGATGGATAAGAGAAAAAGCTCAGGGAAAAGGAGCCAAAACCATGAGATGTAGTCCTTTTCCAGAGGTTCATTCAAGCCTGAAGGTCATGTCTCCCAAAAGCTACTTGTTTCTCCCGGCGGCTGTGCACACAGTTAGCACCGGGAGTCCAGCATCACTGGGAAACTCAGAATGCGGAAAGCCTGGTTTTGAAACGTGGATTGCACTAGAATGGGAGCCAGGTCCTAGCAGGAAACACCTCTGCAAGCAGAGAGATTTTAAGCAGGCGCTTCTGAGAGATATATTCACAACTAGAAAAGAACTACACACAAGCTTTACTGGACCTCAATTTTGTTTTTCCTTCTCTGAAGAGCTGGCTCAAAAACTTTTTTTTCCCCTGGGAGTGGTAAATAGGAGGTATTTATCTGAAATGAAAAAAAAAAAAGTATCTGGACTACTGCATTTAATCATGTATTGTAATTGTGTTACTCTACCTTTTTGTATCAGAGACAGATATACAATGAACATTCAGTTATCACAGGTTGCACACTAAGTAAGTAATTCTTCAGGCCTTTTACATAACCACCAAAGAACAGATATTGGATTCTGCAATATAGTACAAAAGTCCACAGTCAATCCAGTCTTAGCCAGTATCTTCAATTTACTTCTGTTGCTGTACAAATAATCGGCCATTACTAGGGCTTACAAGTTAATAACAGGACAAAAAAATATACATCGCACTGACACAAAAAGTCAGCTGTGTTAATAGTCATGCAACAAGTAACCAAACTTGCTGAAATTAAAAATACTTTCTAAAAACAGTTTTAATGGCATAAATATTTTATACACAGTTCATTTACCCAAACAAAATGTATTTAAATGATACAAAGCAAAAATAAGTTTCTACCAACTTTATACATAAGAAAGTGCAAAATAACTTATCTAGAGTGTTTTGCTATTATCCAGACGGATGGCTGCTGTGGGCAGCTAGTCTCCTCTTCAAAAGCATGACATTACCATGCCACACTACACACAGATGTTAGAAAACAGGGATGAATGAATGGGTGGATGGACAAACCACTACAAAGATCAGGCAGAAGCCCTGTGAGGTACTCTCAGAGAAAGAACATGGACCACACAAAGGTGGATGGACACGCTGAGAATATATGTTGATGAACAAATGTGCATGGAACACAGAAAGACACCCAGAGAAACGATTAGTTTATGTGAGTGAGTGTACTTGGGTGTGTGAGTGATTTGTGATTTCTGCATTAAAAGCAAAAAGGAAAAGAAACCCCACTGAGCAAAACGGTTGCCCACAGCACCAGCTGCCAGAGGAAATACTATCATGAGGGTTTTGGTTTCCACCTTCTAGTTATGGAAGTTGTGTCGGAAAGTTTAAAAGTGTTCATCTCATATAACTTCATATTACACAGAGGAATAACCTTTAAGTAACTACGTACAGACATTCATATATTCAAGTCTTTAAAGAACATCTCTGCCGTTGGGTTTGGGGTAAACATGATTCATGGACACAAGGAGGACGCCTCTTTTAAAAAGTGTAGAATAACACGGCTACAACTCATCTCTAGGTCCGGACAGGGGCAAAGCCCATGGCCAGGTGAGAGCACAGGTCCTGCAGCTGTTGAACACCCAGCATTATTTATTAGAACGAAAGTTAGAAGGTTGGGGAAGGAGCGGGGAGGAAGGTGGGAGAGAGGGAGACACAGGAAGGAAAATAGAACACACTTTTCTTCAAGTTAAAGTATTAATGCCAATAATCCTTTTATTAACAAGTATATTTGAACTTTTAGAAATGGAAGTGTTTTCCTCAATTTTGATATGTAATCATAAATAGACGGTAGGCTCAAACCTAAGTAAATAAAGGTGTAAATTTAGTAAGCATAAGGCACTAAAGCAGCCTTTATATTTTTCTCTTGGAGACCTAGTTATCAGGAAGAACAAATTTGTTCTTAAGCTGGTTTCAGCCCATTAGGTACAAGGTTACTATTGTACCAATGCCTATGCTTGAATGCATGTGCATATATGTGCATTTTAGTGCATAAGTGTGCCTGTCACCAGGGCCTAAGGATGAAAAATCGGGAACGCCAAAGCCGCTGTCCTTCGTATGATACTCCGAGAGGTGTGAAGGCCTGTCCTTCCTTTCCTGGGCCATAAATGCTTCAATGTTTTTCAAATCACAGGGCTTTTAAATTTGTTCATAATATTATCACTAAATATCTGAAAATGTTAAAATCTAGATTAATCGTTTCATTTGTTTTATATTATATTTATATATGTACATAACACACATTTTAAAAAATCCCACCACCAAAGCCTTTTTTTCTGTAAACGAAACTTATCTCTTCGCCCCCACCAGCTTTAGTCTCCCTGGATTTGTGTGTTCTGTATCCAACTAGTAGAACAAATTAAATAACTAAATATTAAAATACTGTAATTATATTCATAGCAAAAACAAAAAAATAGACATTGATACAGTATAAATCTCACTGTTTTCAGGTAGATGGCATTAAATGGTAAAGGTTAAATATAAGCAGTTCTGACATGATCCAGTTTTACAACAAGGTTTACATGTTAATTCTGTACACTTTTTTCGTTTGTTTTAACCCTTTTTTGGAAAATAAGCTATAGTAGAACATTAGTGTCACCAAAGACACATACTTCTTATGTTCTATGCAAGAGAAGCTAATTTGGGTTACATGCAAATATATTTCCATTAGTTGAGGCAGGGCTGTTTCCTGCACCGCGTGGATTGCCTGACCATCAGGGCGCAGTGCTAAGAACAGATGCGTTGACCACAGGGCAGTCCAAAGAGAAGTCTACGTGGGGCCTTATGACATCAGAACACCGAGGTGGTGTGTAGCCATGTGCAAGATGCCCAAAGATTGCCAGGGTATCTCAGGGCCAGACTCCTATTCTCCCACACTATTTCCTAAAGAAGGTCCACATGACATTGTTTTGGTTACTAGCTTAGGTTGAATGGAGATACCGTGGGCAACTTGAGAGAAAGGACATCAGGCACACGGGCTGGGCTTGAAAGGGGGAAGGAAAAAAGACCACAGAAAATGTCTGAAGATTTTTAAAAAAACATATTTATAATTAATTGGTGAGCGATGTCAGACAAACCATAAGTATTTCATTGAATTAGTGGTTTAGTTGGAAGTCTCATGTTATAGGCTGTTAAGCCCTTATTTAGAAAAAAGGCCTTTGTACCTATTTACAATATACACAGTTACTTGCAAAGAAGTCAGATTTACAACCATTTTCTAAAAGCCTTTTTTTTTTTTTTAGTTGTTGGTTTTTCCAATCGAGGATGAGTAGCTCTACAAAAACGAGACGCAAGAAAAGAACAGTTAACACGTGAGGATTTTCTCTTGGAGACAGCGATTGTTAAGGGAGAGTTGGATATTGAGACGTTGCTCCTGGGAACCACCTCGGCTTCTCAGCAGGTGCTGCTCACCTGCACAGTGCCTGCCCGACTGGACTCGGTACCCGTTCAGTCAGTGTTCCCTTTGAATCCCACACTTCAGACGCGCAGTGTGAAGAGATGTGTAAACGGAGACTGTTTCGATGCCTTCCAAGCTGCGAGTTGTGACGGGGGAGGCGGGAAGCGGCGTCTCCAGACCGTGGTCTCCAGTCAGCTTGGTGAATCTTCAACAATTCCGAGGCCCGTCTTCTGAACTCCTCTCATGCTGTAAGTTGTAGTAACAGTTCTGACAGACACGTACTGGGGAGGAGATTTTCAAGCGTTTGATTTCTGACTGAAATCGGCTGCACCTAAAGGAGAGGCAAAACCAGGTAGTTATGGATTTTTTCCCACATTGGACCAATGGGCCCTGAAATGCTAATTTAAAAACAGAATGGACAGCCTGCAGTATTAACGCTCAAGATCATATTGTGTCAGAAGAATGCCAGAGGCCGTACTGGTAGGGGTCATGTGGTTTTTGACCAAGGACCAAGAGGAATGCTGTATTCCTTGTTTCATTCTATGAAGAAATGTGCTAATAAACCAAGGCAAGGCATTTATTTGACAAAAGAGGATTAAAAAAAAAAAAAAAAGTGAAGATTCTGCTACAGGATGAAGCCAAGGGACCTGAACAGCTCTGAGGCTATCCTTCCTGTGCAGGACGGAAGTAGGGCCTTCTTCCTCATGTCCTGTAGCCTTGGGTGGTGTGCCAATGTCTTTACTTGGAGCCTGACTGTTTTCCCTGGGCATTAGAGCTCTTGCTACTCATTTTAGAAGACACTTCGGTCACTAAAGAGTTCTCCTGAGCTTTCAAACACTCTGACTCACTTGTCAGTCATTTCTTAAACACGCAGTTTGACTTTTCTGTCTGGTCCAAATGTTCTCATTTTCTGTTTATCTTGACAGAATTTCTTGAGGTGGAACACACACTTAGAGATGCTCAAGCTCTTTATAGAAAGCGTTCTTATTCCTGGCATAAAGCAGGATATGACCCTGAATGAGGCACTCTGTCACTCTGAGCTTGGCTTTTCACAAGACTGAAAATTTTATCTCCTCCATTAATCTACCAGTAGAAGTGTGGAGAGAATAAGTGAAGCGCCAGCAGCCTCGGGGGTTTAAGGGACTGGACTCTGAGGAGACCCTTAGGCAAGCTCCCTTAGCAGCTCAAGGGTAAAAGATCATGGCAGGGCTGTGCCCTCTGGGACAGCATTCCTTCCAAGCTCATTCCGTCATCATCCGCCGCTTGTTTGGTTGGTTTTTCAAATAAAGCCTCCATTCAACATTTGAGGGCCTGGGATAATTTAAAGAATCACCTACATGTAAACAGTACTTTGAAAATTAAACACTACAAAGAACAGATGTATGTCAGCAGACATGTGGAGCAGCAGATGACCAGAAATTAACCAGATCACTAGGCTTCACAGAGTGGGTGTCTCAAAGCACAGAAGCTCAAGACAGATTCCTCTGCCATCATGGAAATTCCTGTAAGAAGTGGCTGGCAGCAACTTTCTGCTACCTCACCTTGAATCAGACATCTCAGGAGAAAAGGTTTAAGACATTAATCTGAAAACAAATTTATAATTATGATAACACTTTTTACTAAACACCTATACTGCCAGACTGCACCTGGTGCTTTACAAAACTCATATGTGATTTCAGAGAGGGCTAGTAATGTGCCGAGATGACGCAATGGACAACAGCCCAGTGAGCACCCGGGCAGTGTGAACCCAAGACCGTAGCCTTTCCATAAGCCAAGGCCCTCAGTGACTGGCTCAGGAGCAATGATACACTTTGTGTTTTCTGTGAAAGCATCTTTCGAGTAAGGCAATATCCATATTAGTGAGTACTGCCTGGGGGATTCTTTCTGCTGTCTGCATGAAAACTAAGGATAGCCCAGTGAGCACCCGGGCAGTGTGAACCCAAGACCGTAGCCTTTCCATAAGCCAAGGCCCTCAGTGACTGGCTCAGGAGCAATGATACACTTTGTGTTTTCTGTGAAAGCATCTTTCGAGTAAGGCAATATCCATATTAGTGAGTACTGCCTGGGGGATTCTTTCTGCTGTCTGCCATGAAAACTAAGGACTGGGGCTTCCCTGATGGTCTAGTGGTTAAGAATCTGCCTGCCAATGCAGGGGATACGGTTCGATCCCTGGTACGGGAAGATTCCACATACCTTGGAGAAACTAAGCCTGCGTGCCACAACTACTGAGCCCACACGCCCTAAACCCTGTATTCCGCAGCAAGAGGAGCCCATGCACTGCGATGAAGGGTAGCCCGTACTGCGACTGGGGAAAGCCCACCAACAGCAGTGAAGACCCACTGCAGTCAAAACTACATACACGCACACATTCTTGCCTAGGAAATCCCATGGACAGAGGAGGCTGACAGGCCACAGTCCAAAGGGTCACAAAGAGTTGGACACAACTGAGAGACTAAGCAGGCAAATATGTAGGTAAATAAATCTTAAAAAAAGGAAAGTAAGGCCTGAACATGCATATGTGGGACCCAGTGTATGACAGAGATGCCAAGGAGTCAATGCATATGGAACAGCTGACCCTTCATACCCGGGAAATGTAAGTGATCCCCACCTCATGGTGTACCCCCAAATAAATTCCAAATGGATTTGAGCCTAAAGACCCAAATGTGAAACACAAAACTTTGAAACTTTTAAAAGAAAATGAACAAGGCCATCTTTATGACCTCAGGACAGAGAAACATTTTTTAAGGCCAAAAAACCGAAGCAAAAGTTATAAAAAAGTAACACATGTTACTACATCAAAATTCTAAACCCGTGCGCCAGAAAAGAAACATACATCAAGCTAAAAACACAAGCCACAGACTGGCAGAAGATATCTGCAAGACATATATAAGGCAAAGGATCAGAGCCCAGGATACAAAACAGCTCCTCAAGTAGGTGGAAAAAAACAGAAGAGCAAAACCAAAGGGGAAATGGGCCAAGTTACTCAAGAGGAAACTCAAAACTGCCAATAAGCATATGAAGTGATGCTCAACCTCAGAAACGCTGCAAGTTAAAACAACACAATCTGGCTATCAGATTGGCAAAAGTGAAAAAGCTTGGCAGCGACAGGTAGAAATAAGCACTGCAAGAGCTGACATATCCCGCTGGAGGGAGAGTGAGCTAGCGCTACCGTTCTGGAGAGTAATCTGGCAATAGCTAGTTAAGCTCAGGGCTATGTCTGCCATCTAGCAATTCCTTTCCGAGGTATCTCCTCCAGGGAAACTCCAGCTTGTGTATGAAGAGGGCATTTATAATGGTGCGCACTGCAGTATTGCTTATCGTTCTGATAAAATGCAAGAAAATCCCTTGAGTCCATCAAGGACCTCCCTGGTGGTCCAGTGGTTAAGAGTCAGCCTGCCAATGCAGGGGACACAGGTTCAAACCCTGGCTGAAGAAGATCCCACCGCCACCGGGCCACTGAGTTCATGAATCACAGCTACTGAGGCCTGTGCACCAGAGCCCCGCCTCTGCAAGAAGAGAAGCCACAGTGAGAAGCAGCCCGAGCCCGCAACCAGAGAGCAACCGAACCCTCGCTGCAGCCAGAGGGAAGCCTGTTCACCGCAGCGGAGACCCAGAGCAACTACAGATAAACAAGCAAAAATTGGTTTTTTAGTTAAAAGGAAAGAAAGCTTGCATCGCATCTTACTTCTGGCAGAAGAGCTGACCGCAGTTCCTGCAGTGGTGCCGTCTTTCCGTGAGAGAGAACCGCACGGAGCAGCCTGAACAGCTGTCCCCTCCTTCGTCCTTCACCCAGTGGTCAGCGGCGGAGCGGCCGGGCTGGTCGCTCACAGACCAGCTGAACACCCGGCCCCGACTGTCGCCCACGAGGATCCTGCTGTGGTCCCTGCAGGAGACACGGCAGAGTCACCGCCACGCGGCCGCAGCTCCCTGTGACCCCGGTCCCCAGTGGATGTGTGTGCTGGGGAGGGGTCGAGCGTGGATAGGCACAGAACAGCACTGAGCCCGAATGCACACTTCCATCTCGACCCTCCATGCGTCACACCGTTCTGTATCTCTGAAGAACAGAGAAGGTAAAGCTTTTTGGTTTTTGAAATTCACAAGTGAAATCCACACACTGGCAGGTGTCCTGGTGTGTCTGGTGCAGCCCCACAGGACAATACAGATGAAACCTGTGCTCCCCAGAGGTGGCTTGAGTGTGGGCGCCCGGGCTGGGCCCCAGGAGAGCTGGCCACTTACTTGGAGACGCCCAGCGCGGTGATCTCGGCAGGGTGAGCGTTGTCCTTCCGGTCGAAGGCCGTGTGCATGGTCAGCTTACTCCTGAAGACCAGCTGCCGTTCCCAGCGATACCCTGGGGCGGAAAAGGGCAATGCATGACCGACGAAGCGAGGGGAGCCCACGTGGGGTAGGTGACCCCTGACAAAGGGCCCTCAAAATTCAGGGTTGTGCCGAACACAGCTCTGGCTGCTTGGTTATTAAAGGCCCAGCAGTCTAGCCTGACATGGACCATGGACTCAGTTAGGCCTTCACAAGGACAAACACGGAGAGAGGGAAACCCTTAGTACTAGACACAGTTTCTTCAGTTGAGGACCTGGCCCCTAACTCTATCACAGGTAAAATTCTCTGTGAATAGAGTTTTATCTTTTTATCCATAATCCACAGCCTACCCATTTTCAAAAGCTTTCATAATTTGTGAATGAATGAAGTTTTGGTTTGAGGTTATTTTTCTTTATAAAATGCCCAACACACTGCAAATGCTACTGTAGGATAGAATCTCCAAGGGTCTCTAGGTCCACTTTACACAAGAAGAAACGCGAGGCCCTCTCGGCGGGCGGCCTCGGTCACAGGGATGGGGCAAATGAGAGCGGCAGCGCTCTGCCTCAGTCCACCGACCCCCGCCAGCCCACAAGGCTGGACAGACAGACGCGGGACCTCTGAGTTACCAGGCTTCAATCGGCTGTAATTCCGCGCCTCGACGGGATGGGGGTGGGGGTGGTTAAGGGGAGTCTGAAGATGAGGTCTGCTCTGGCCCTCTGAATAGTTCACAAATATGAAGCCGTCTTTCTCATCGAGGCTGAGCTGATCGGACCAGCGCCTGGAGTCGTCGGAGCCACTGTCGTTATACCAGGTGGCTGTGGCTCGGCAGGAGGCCGCCCGGGGCCGGTGGCTGGTGCTGCTGGGCTGGCTGGGTGTGTCCTTGGGGTCCTGGCTGACGCTCTGCTCGTCGGCTTCAGAGTCGCTGCTGTCCTCGTCCTGGGCTTCTTGCCCTGGGTGATGCATTGGGGGAATTAGAAAACAAACACACATCATGGTTAGATCCAGCTTTGTCCCACTGGTATTTTTCCTCTAGTGGTTAAGACACAAGAGACAGTATTTTAAGCTCAATATTACAATATGCAAAGCCGCTTCAGTTGTGCCCTACTCTTTGTGGCCCTGTGGACTGTAGCCTGCCAGGCTCCTCTGTCCATGGGATTCTCCAGGCAAGAATAGTAGAGTGGGTTGCTGTGCCCTCCTCCAGGGGACCTTCCTGACCCAGGGATCGAACCCACATCTCTTATGTCTCCTTCACTGGCAAAGGTTATTTATCACTAGCTCAACCTGGGAAGCCATAAGGGCAAATAAACTGCCGGAATTTTCAGTTAGGTATGATAGCAAAAAGGCAGAATCTCAGAGTTCATAGACTGCGGTGGCCCAGATCCTTAGATATGCATTTATTCTTTCACAATCTGGCCAAAGCCTGCCTTTATGAACTTCTCACCACCCGCACCTGCCTCGCAGCCACAGCTCAGCTGGACATGCCCACTCTGCTCTCCACGCAGCCCTGCTCCTCCTCGCAGCTAGTTTTGCACACGCGGGTTGGCCCTGCCTGGACCCATCTTCCCAATCTCTGTGTGTTCCGGTGTGACCTCTCTCTCAAGACATATCTTAAATGCTTCTTTCTCTAAAATCTTACGTGGTTCCTGCAACAGAAAGTTAACTCTCTCTTCTGGGCTCCTTTAACAGCTGTGCGGCTCTCACACATTTAAAATCGTCACCTCAAACTATTACTTTTGGTCATTATTTCTACAAGACAGTGGTCAGTTGGAGAGAAGGAGTCCCAGCATGGTGCCTTCCACATAGCAGTCAATATATATGACAGCATAGATGGATAGAAATCTTAATTGAGAATTTTGTTCTTCCTCCTCTTTCCATTGTTATTGTACATTTCTTCAGCTCAATTCCCTTGCAATAGTCTACTGGAGGGAAAACTAGCTTTCCTAGTGGCTCAGACGGTAAAGAATCTATCTGCCTGCAGTGCAGGAGACCCGGCTTCAGTCTCTAGTTCAGGAAGATATCCTGGAGAAGGGAATGGCAACCCACTACAGTATCCTTGCCTGGAGAATCCCATGGACAGAGAAGCCTGGCGGGTGATGGGCCACGGGTCAAAGAGTCAGACACTACTGAGCGACCAACACTTTCACTTACTTTCAAACATATGTAACTGGAACAAAGGAGAGAGCAAGGACAAGTGAGCAGAAACCTCCCTGGTGGTCCAGCAGTTAAGAACTTGCCTTCCAATGGTGGAGATACAGGTTTGATCCCTGGTCAGGGAACTAAGATCTCACACGCTGCAGGGCAACTAAGCCTGCATGCCTCAACTACTGAACCCATCTGCTCTGGAGCCCACGAACCTGCGTGTGTCCATGAAGATCCTGCGTGCCACACCTACAGCCTGACTCAGCCAAACACAAACAAACAAACAAGGGAGCAAGCACCAGTCCACTACGCATACTGTTTAACTAGACAGATAGTTAATTTGCCTGTGGTAAGATCCAACCAGTCCATTCTTTGGAAGGAATGATGCTAAAACTGAAACTCCAGTATTTTGGCCACCTCATGTGAAGAGTTGACTCACTGGAAAAGACTCTGATGCTGGAGAAGGGGACGACAGAGGATGAAATGGCTGGATGGCATCACTGACTTGATGGATGTGAGTTTTAGTGAACTCCACGAGTTGGTGACGGACAGGGAGGCCTGGCGTGCTGTGATTCATGGGGTCACAAAGAGTCGGACATGACTGAGCGACTGAACTGAACTGAACTGAAAGAGTCTGCCTGCAATGAAGTAGATTCAGGGATCAAACCTGAAGATCTGCTTGAAGGAGGAAATGGCAACCCACTCCTTTATTCCTGCCTGGCAAATCCATGGACAGAGGAGGCAGTCCATGGATTACGCCTAGCTGGCAAAACTGAGTGATCAACACTTCTACTAATGTCAGTAATCTGGTTGGCTCATTTCAGAGCTTTTTTTTTTTTTTTATCCAATGGCTTATGATTATGAAAGTCTTCAAACAGTGGTCTTTGGCATGGGTTTGATTTCCAGAGAGCCACTAGCTCTCTCTTTCATCTGGGGCCCTGCCCTTGAGTCCTACCACTCTGACATGGTCCCAAGTTAACCCTTTCTGTGGCTGCTCTCCGCCTCTGCCACTCTTGCCAAACTTTGTCCACAATGTGAAAACGTAGAGAGGACGAAGACATACAAATGTCTCTCCTCCCTGAATCTGACCCCTTCTTCTCTCCTTATTCGTATTTTCCTGTTTTTCACTTACAAGCTTTGTTAAGAGGAAGGGAGAGGGACACACTTCTCATCAGACTGAACAGTCGATGTCTGATACACAACAATTATTAACTCTCCAATACTAACTGCACTGCATTCTGAGTGTAGGTCTTCAAACTCCCAGGTGACTTTCTTCTTAGTGGAACTGCAATTGCCTATGTGGAAATTTACACGCATTAAAGCAATACAAGCATTACAATGTCCTGTTCATCGGTTCTGGCAAAGAAAGTAAAAGCTACTGTCAGCTTACAAGGAGAAGGATTTGTGTCTTTCCGATAGTAAGTCTTTTCCCTTAGCAACTTCCTCATATTGTCAAACTCATGCTGAATTCTCAGAGTACAAAAATTAGTCATGGAGAGATGATCTAGAGGTTGAACTTAAAGCCCCGTTCCTTTCTATGAAGAGTCTTGGACCTGCTAATCTAAATCAGCGAGAGGTACTTCTCTGGAGACTCAGTAACCTAAAGCACACCTTAGCTTGATTCTTTGGTGCCATTTCCAAACATTCTGTGTGTGTATATATACACACACAAATAAATCTATATTTCACTGGAAAATGTTAAAGTGCTTCACAAACAGCAAATACAGAACAAAGACTGGGGCATCCCTGGTGGCTCAGTGATACCAAGAACCTGCCTGCCAATGCAAGAGACTGTGGGTTTAATCCCTGGGCTGGGAAGATACCCTGGAGGAGGAAATGGCAACCCACTCCAGTATTCTTGCCTGGGAAATCGAGGGCCAGAGAAACCTGGTGGGCTATAGTGCTGCTGCTGCTAAGTCGCTTCAGTCGTGTCCGACTCTGTGCGACCCCAGAGACGGCAGCCCACCAGGCTCCCCCGTCCCTGGGATTCTTCAGGCAAGAACACTGGAGTGGGTTGCCAATCTTCTCCGGGGGCTATAGTGCATGGGGTCGCAAAGAGTCGCACATGACTTAGCGACTAAACAACAGGAATACAGAGCAGCAGGCTTCTGTCTGGTGAAGGGCCCTCCCGAGGGGGTCTAGGGCATGGACTCTGGTCTGTCTCTGTGAATAGTTTACAAACATGACGCTGCCCTGTCACTCACACGGAGCTGTTCAAGTGATGGGAGGCACTGAGGTGTGGCCCCCCGACTCATCGGACAGTGGACTCTTACACCTGCTTTGTATTTCTCAGAATGGAAAGCCCAAGCCTCTGGTATTCTGGGAAGCTTGCAACTGTATTTACTGTGGGATGCGAAGGCTGACCACGAGACACTACCACACGGGGTGTGGCCTGATGAACCAGGGAACTCTGTGAGCCTGCCAGGCTGCTTTGCACACCAGGTGGTTAAGACCACTTCTGACAGCAATGCCCAACCTCAGGCTCTTGCTTATCTTGGTTGATGTAAGTTTATACATAAGGATTAAAAAAAAAGAAACATGAAAATTATTGCAAAACTTAGAAAGTATTCAGTACCGATTTGTGCTTCTGGACAGTCTTCTTGCATTTCGAGGACTTCAGCAGGCTCAGGGGCTGGCGTTTCAGGAACTTGCAAAAATTCCATTCTCCAAAACTGAATTTAAATAAGCATGGAAAAAAAACAAAACAACGCAGATGAACAGATTACAGAAACAATTTATGAGTTATTGCATGAAGATGGATTCTCAGGGTTAAACAGGTAACGTGATTTCTCTTATTATGTACAGTCAGGTTTCCCTGCTTACAAATTAAACAGTTCTCCCCAAACTGTGTTGCATGAGATGTCAGTAGGTTTTTCATGGTCAGGGGAAAAGGAATGGGGTCACAGAGATTTCAGAACCACAGTTAAACTATGTACACTTCCTTATTTCATACAAAACCCCTGAGAGCCTTGCATACACTGATATTACTTTACACCTCCAAGAAGGAGTACAGGAAGTAGCAGCCCCAGACGTGTTTGGCTAGGGTGCTCTTCATGGTGCCTCACAGATGGAGTAATCTGGAATGCTGCTCTGCAGGCCTGTGGCTTTGGGGGTGTGCCCAGTCTGAGAGTAGAGTGTGGCTGGAGAGTGGCCGATGGCCTCATTGTGTAGCTCTGCTTGTGACTGTGATTACAAGGGCAGCAACCATCTGCTCTCTCCTTTTACAGACCACAGTTAAAGAAGGACATAAAGAAAAATCTCCCGAGAGAAACACCCAAGTATTAGAACAGACTAAAAAGGTAAACAGTCCGTGGATTCCATTTTTGGCAGAGGCCCAATGCATGAACGTATCGGCTTTCCTGGTGGCTCAGACAGTAAAGTTTCTGCCTACAATAAGAGAGACCCAGGTTCGATCTCTGGGTTGGGAAGATCCCCTGGAGAAGGAAATGGCACCCCACTCCAGTACTCTTGCCTGGAAAATCCCATGGAGAGAGGAGCCTGGTAGATTACAGTCCATTGGGTTGAGAAGAGTTGGACACAACTTAGTGATTTCACTTGCTTTCTTTTCTTTTCAACACATGAAAAATAAAAAAAGGATAAACAGATCTAGGATTCAGGTAAAATCGCCCAGGATCTGAGACAAGAAAGGAGTGGATGATGTGAGGCCCCTGGAAGCATGATAGAGCTCTGTGATCCTCTGCAGAGGAGAGATGGTCCCCATTTTCCCTAAGCCATCTGACGGGCTGAAAGGCCAATACTTGGGCAGCTGACATTTCTAGCTATCCCAGCGTGACAGGGAAATGGTGTCTAATTGATCCTGTATCAAGTGGTCAATGCAGAGGGGAAAAAGAGGTTGAGTCATTGATGCTCCCCACATCTGATAACCCAGTGGCCAAGGTCTACATCTGAGCACCAGTTTGCTAAACAGCAGGACAACCTCCAGGTGTCTTCACCTGCCGACAGCTACAGAAGCTTCGGGTGAACCAGGGCAGCAAACACCCTGGCGCATGTGCTCACAGTGGACCTACCCGGACCACGCCATCCGAGTGTCCCGTGACGATGACGTTCTGTGTGTCCCACTCGTTCATCTCCGACACGCAGCAACAGACGATCTGCTGGCTCCTGCCTGTGAACGTGTTCCGCTTACAATGGGGTTCCCGTTGATGCTCCACACATGGATGTATGTGCCGGCGCAGGACACGATGTCCCCCTGAGATAGGGAAGAGAAACG
The DNA here is from genome assembly GCA_006408675.1 of Madoqua kirkii. Lineage (NCBI taxonomy): Eukaryota > Metazoa > Chordata > Mammalia > Artiodactyla > Bovidae > Madoqua > Madoqua kirkii. The sequence goes on from SJYC01054204.1 coordinate 22,842, forward strand.
TTACTCCCAGCAGAGGACACGCTCCTTTCAGAAGCAACTGAATCTTTGGTCTGGCTCTCGAAAACCCTCTTAGGTGCTTTGACTAGTGACTGGCTAGTTTCTGAGGTAGCCTGGAATCTAGAGCTTGCGGACTTTAAAAAAAAATATCCTGAACAGAGGCCTCTTTAAGAATTCAAGGTGGCATGAAGACTGGCCAAGGTGATCTGGTGATGGATTTGGAAGCCCTTCTACACACTCAGCAGAGCCCTGCTGCATTCCATGTTAGAGCTATCTGTAACCTGAGGAGGTGATAACCACTCTTTTACTGTTTACAAAATCTATACCTTCCACCCACTTAATTTTACAAAATGAGCCCAATCACAAAAGCCACGGGGTAGAAGAGAAATCTTTTACTTTGGTGCAGCTGGGACTCTCCTTCAATAAATGAAAAGATGAAATCTTGGTAACACTGTAATATCCTATTACAAATTTGTATTCACAATAGAGAAGAAAGCTAGTATGTAGGTCATTTCTTGGCACACTGAATTAAACTCTAAGACTCCCTGAGCAGAGAAGTCAGTTTTTCATGAGTTTCAGAGATAGGGGGGAAAAAAAAGAAAAGGAAGCTTTTCCTTCAAATTCTACCATCTTGGTGAGAAAACAACCCACTACCGTTAAAGGAACTAAGATACTTCCTGAAGCATCAATAGTGTGCTGGTTAGTGCGCTGGGCCCTTCAGACACCCCAAAGCTTCTACACCATCCCAGCCAGCCTCTCCCATCCCTAGTCTGACAGGCATGATGCTAGGTCTGACTTCAAAAATGATCTGGTGGATACAGGCAGTGGGCGTAGAACAACGTACAGGAATTGGAAGATGGTCATCAAAAACAATAAATATGCCAGCAAATTTGGAAGACTCAGCAATGGCCACAGGACTGGAAAAGGTCAGTTTTTATTCCAATCCCAAAGAAAGGGCCAAAGAATGCTCAAACTACTGCACAATTGCACTCATTTCACAAGCTAGCAAAGTAATTCTCAAAATTCTCCAAGCTAGGCTTCAACAGTATGTTAACTGAGAACGTCCAGATGTTCAAGCTGGATTGAGAAAGGGCAGAGGAACCAGAGATCAAATTGCCAACATCCACTGGATTATAGAAAAAGCAAGAGAACTTCAGAAAGACATCTACTTCTGCTTCACTGGCTACGCTAAAGCCATTGACTGTGTAAATCACAACAAACTGTGGAAAATTCTTTGAGATGGAAATACCAGACCACCTCTCCTACCTCCTGAAAAACCTGTATGTACGTCAAGAAGCAACAGAACCGGACATGGGAAAATGGACTGGTTTCAAATTGGGAAAGGAGAATATCAAGGCTGTATACTGTCACCCTGCTTATTTAACTTCTATGCAGAGTATATCATGCAAAATGCTGGGCTGGATGAAACACAAGCTAAAGTCAAGATTGCCAGAGAAATATCAACAACCTCAGAAATGCAAACGACACCACCCTTATGGTAGAAAGTGAAGAGGAACTAAAGAGCCTCTTGATGAAAGTGACAGAGGAGAGTGAAAAAGTTGGCTTAAAACTCAACATTCAAAAAACTAAGATCATGGCATCCAGTCCCATCACTTCATGGCAAACAGATGGAGAAACAATGGAAACATCTTTTACTTTGGTGCAGCTGGGACTCTCCTTCAATAAATGAAAAGATGAAATCTTGGTAACACTGTAATATCCTATTACAAATTTGTATTCACAATAGAGAAGAAAGCTAGTATGTAGGTCATTTCTTGGCACACTGAATTAAACTCTAAGACTCCCTGAGCAGAGAAGTCAGTTTTTCATGAGTTTCAGAGATAGGGGGGAAAAAAAAGAAAAGGAAGCTTTTCCTTCAAATTCTACCATCTTGGTGAGAAAACAACCCACTACCGTTAAAGGAACTAAGATACTTCCTGAAGCATCAATAGTGTGCTGGTTAGTGCGCTGGGCCCTTCAGACACCCCAAAGCTTCTACACCATCCCAGCCAGCCTCTCCCATCCCTAGTCTGACAGGCATGATGCTAGGTCTGACTTCAAAAATGATCTGGTGGATACAGGCAGTGGGCGTAGAACAACGTACAGGAATTGGAAGATGGTCATCAAAAACAATAAATATGCCAGCAAATTTGGAAGACTCAGCAATGGCCACAGGACTGGAAAAGGTCAGTTTTTATTCCAATCCCAAAGAAAGGGCCAAAGAATGCTCAAACTACTGCACAATTGCACTCATTTCACAAGCTAGCAAAGTAATTCTCAAAATTCTCCAAGCTAGGCTTCAACAGTATGTTAACTGAGAACGTCCAGATGTTCAAGCTGGATTGAGAAAGGGCAGAGGAACCAGAGATCAAATTGCCAACATCCACTGGATTATAGAAAAAGCAAGAGAACTTCAGAAAGACATCTACTTCTGCTTCACTGGCTACGCTAAAGCCATTGACTGTGTAAATCACAACAAACTGTGGAAAATTCTTTGAGATGGAAATACCAGACCACCTCTCCTACCTCCTGAAAAACCTGTATGTACGTCAAGAAGCAACAGAACCGGACATGGGAAAATGGACTGGTTTCAAATTGGGAAAGGAGAATATCAAGGCTGTATACTGTCACCCTGCTTATTTAACTTCTATGCAGAGTATATCATGCAAAATGCTGGGCTGGATGAAACACAAGCTAAAGTCAAGATTGCCAGAGAAATATCAACAACCTCAGAAATGCAAACGACACCACCCTTATGGTAGAAAGTGAAGAGGAACTAAAGAGCCTCTTGATGAAAGTGACAGAGGAGAGTGAAAAAGTTGGCTTAAAACTCAACATTCAAAAAACTAAGATCATGGCATCCAGTCCCATCACTTCATGGCAAACAGATGGAGAAACAATGGAAACAGTGACAGACTTATTTTTTGGGGCTCCAGAATCACTGCAGATGGTGAATGCAGCCATGAAATTAAAAGATGCTTGCTCCTTGGAAGATAAGCAATGGCCAACCTAAACACCATAGCAGAGACATTACTTTGCTGACAAAGGTCTGTTTAGTCAAAGCTATGGTTCTTCCAGTAGTCCTGTATGGATAAGAGAGTTGGATTACAAAGAAAGCTGAGTGCTGAAGAACTGATGCTTCTGAACTGTGGTGTTGGAGAAGACTCTTGAGAGTCCCTTGGACTGCATGGAGATCCAACCAGTCAATCCTAAATCAGTCCTGAATATTCATTGGAAGAACTGATGCTGAAGCTCCAATACTTCAGCCACCTTATGTGAACAGCTGACTCATTAGAAAAGACCCTGATGCTGGGAAATGATTGCCTTCGGGAGGAGAAGGGGATGACAGAGGATGAGATGGTTGGATGGCATCCCCGACTCAAGGGACATGAGTTTGAGCAGGCTCTGGGAGATAGTGAAGGATAGGAGGCCTGGCGTGCTGCAGTCCATGGGGTTGAAAAGAGTTGGGTGTGACTGAGCAACTGAACAACATCAAGAACAGGAAAGCTAGAAGCGAAGCAGCAGGACCCATGCAAGAGGGAAGGGAAGGGAAGGCAGGCGTGACCCGGTGCTCTTCCAAACCACTGTCTGTGCTGGACTTGCTACTGTTCGTTCCCCTTCTCCCACAGTCTACCAAGGTGGCAAGAACCAAGCAAAAACCACACTGAGCAAAGCACTGCTGTGTCTACCTCTGGATCAGCCCCTGAACCACCTCTGACGACGAGTGTCAGCAGCTGAGTTTTAATTAATGGTTCAGTCTCTGTAGGAGACGAGAGGCTGCCACCCCATGATGCACTATGCAAGACATTCCGCAGGCCCTCCAGGGCGCCTCGATTAGAGTGCGTTTGAGCAAACCCTGTGGTTAGGAGGGTTGAGAGTACGGAGAATTAAAGGGCAGCTGCAAGGCAGCTTATGCCCAAAGTGTAGACTGCAGTAAGGCAGACTTGATGATGCCTACAAAAATGTAACAGAAATAGAAATCTTCTCATGAGTGATGTAGATGACAAATGAATCTTCAAAGGTAAAAATCTAACATGTCTGTAGTGTCTGCAGCAACTACTGCTATCCAGTGAGTATATGCTGGCCCCAATGACAACTAACTAAAATAAAACCCTCAACATTTAAGGACAATCATAAACAAAGTGCTTGAAATAGTGCAATTATGCATTTGACTCGGAGCAACACAGTGAAGAGCAGAGTGGTTCTGCTGCCCTGACATTTCCATGAACCTCCTCTTAGATGCCTGTGCAGGAGCAACTGAAGGTGCTGTTTTAAAAAACATTTTAAGCCTTTCAAATATATATGAAAGCAAATTTGACTCTCATCCGCACATGCTCCCCACTCATTCCTGACTCTAATTACTCTTATTATTATGAGACAATCTATGTGACATTAACTGGCCTTCCCTGGTGGCTCAGTGGTAAAGAATCCACCTGCCAAGGCAGGAGGTGCAAGTTCGATCCCTGGGTCAGGAAGATCCCCTGGAGGAGGGCATGGCAACCCACTCCAGTATTCTTGCCTGGAGAATCCCCACGGACAGAGGAGCCTAGTGGCCTATAGTGCATGGGGTCACAAGAGAGTCAGACAAGACTTAGCAAGTCCATGGCACAACTGCAAGTGCCATTAAGTAGAAATAAGTAAATTTCCTTTTCTTTTTTCCCTCTGAGTGACTGCAAGCTTTAGACTGAAAGCGCAGTACTCAATACTCAGAATCTTCTGGTATAAATTAAAGATATGCCGCCTTTGAAAGGAAAGCTGCCCGTGGCTGATGGTATGACAAACCTAGGACCACTCTGCGTCACTAGCATGATCCCCGGCGGGGCTGATGGCAAGGGTTCAGTTCAGTTCAGTTGCTCAGACATGTCTGACTCTTTGCGACCCCATGAATCGCAGCATGCCAGGCCTCCCTGTCTATCACCAACTCCCGGAGTTCACTCAGACTCCCATCCATCGGGTCAGTGATGCCATCCAGCCATCTCATCCTCCATCGTTCCCTTCTCCTCCTGCCCCCAATCCCTCCCAGCCTCATGAGTCAACTCTTCGAGTGAGGACAGCAAGGGTGGGAGTGACTATTTACAGCTAAGAAGTGATGAGCTTGAGGGTTCTCATTAACTTGCAGACTGATCTGCACATGTGAGAATTTGCCCCTGGACATAGAGACCTCATTCTCTCTAAATCTACCCTGAATGCTCCTTGCTTCCCAACACCCCAAACCAATGACTCTTCCCCGCTCCTTGCCCCGTCTGCATGGAGGCTCCTATGCCAGGACATTTCTTTTGTTCTGTATTTTTGAGGGCCATTTCTTTTTCATATCTTTGGAATCTGTTTTGAAAACCATTTTACAACAATTTTTCTCTTGTTTGGGTACCCAAATATTACTCTCCTCACTTTATAAATACTTTGAACATATCTCATCAAACTTCAACAATTTTAACAAATCCCACAAATTCCTTGCTTTTAAAAAAGTGCATTCTAGACTGTTTTATTTTGAACCAAATCTTGCTCTTTGAAGTATTGCTGCAGTGACTAGATTTTAAGACAGAACTGTTCCCTGGGTTACAAACTTTAATAGCCATTTGCTTTTGCAAACAACATCTAAACCAAGTGGCTTTTATAAGATGCATGTCCATCAACTTAGAAAGCAGAGTTATTTTGTATTTATGCTGGCCAGAGCTACGTGTTCCTACACACAAACCAAGCGAGCAGTTTACAACTTACGGTTAATTCATTGATACACAGAGCAGACACTGGAGCCCGGTGGCCTCGCAGCTGGGTTAGGAACGACAGCTTGTTCAGGTCCCAGATGATGCAGGTTCGGTCTCGGGACCCGCTGACGATGATGTGATAGGCTAACGACGCGGTGGCACAGGTGACCGTATCAGTGTGGCCAAGTAAGGCCTAAAAGGGGAACACATGAGACCAGGTTGATCACGGTGGCCGTGCTCCTTACTGGACTCCAAACAGCTGGGTCCATCCATCGGGTCAGTGATGCCATCCAGCCATCTCATCCTCCATCGTTCCCTTCTCCTCCTGCCCCCAATCCCTCCCAGCCTCATGAGTCAACTCTTCGAGTGAGGACAGCAAGGGTGGGAGTGACTATTTACAGCTAAGAAGTGATGAGCTTGAGGGTTCTCATTAACTTGCAGACTGATCTGCACATGTGAGAATTTGCCCCTGGACATAGAGACCTCATTCTCTCTAAATCTACCCTGAATGCTCCTTGCTTCCCAACACCCCAAACCAATGACTCTTCCCCGCTCCCTGCCCCGTCTGCATGGAGGCTCCTATGCCAGGACATTTCTTTTGTTCTGTATTTTTGAGGGCCATTTCTTTTTCATATCTTTGGAATCTGTTTTGAAAACCATTTTACAACAATTTTTCTCTTGTTTGGGTACCCAAATATTACTCTCCTCACTTTATAAATACTTTGAACATATCTCATCAAACTTCAACAATTTTAACAAATCCCACAAATTCCTTGCTTTTAAAAAAGTGCATTCTAGACTGTTTTATTTTGAACCAAATCTTGCTCTTTGAAGTATTGCTGCAGTGACTAGATTTTAAGACAGAACTGTTCCCTGGGTTACAAACTTTAATAGCCATTTGCTTTTGCAAACAACATCTAAACCAAGTGGCTTTTATAAGATGCATGTCCATCAACTTAGAAAGCAGAGTTATTTTGTATTTATGCTGGCCAGAGCTACGTGTTCCTACACACAAACCAAGCGAGCAGTTTACAACTTACGGTTAATTCATTGATACACAGAGCAGACACTGGAGCCCGGTGGCCTCGCAGCTGGGTTAGGAACGACAGCTTGTTCAGGTCCCAGATGATGCAGGTTCGGTCTCGGGACCCGCTGACGATGATGTGATAGGCTAACGACGCGGTGGCACAGGTGACCGTATCAGTGTGGCCAAGTAAGGCCTAAAAGGGAACACATGAGACCAGGTTGATCACGGTGGCCGTGCTCCTTACTGGACTCCAAACAGCTGGGTGCGCTGCGAACCGAGAGGCGTGCAGCTAGCGGGGAGAGCCTTGCGCAGCAGTGTCTGGAAGGTCTTCATTCTATTCTCGCCACTGTCCCTGCCTCCCCAACCAGGGGTAAGAGAGAAGCGTGGAGGACTTGGGAGATGCCACTCTCCATTAATATCTCAGAAGGAAGGGAGAGTTGCAACTGCAACCCAGCTGGTGTTTTCTCACACTTCCCGTCTCCACATGGAGATGTGTCGATCATAGTCCCCAAATTCAGAATTTAAACTCTGACTCTATTCTTTTCTGCTGTCGATTTCTCTAAGTCCATTCTACAGAAATACAACTGGATGTGTTTTTTAAAAATGTAAGTGCGTGGTTGCAACACGTGGTCCCAGGAAGATACAGGGAAAACGCAGCTCTGACTGTCTGCTGAGCACCTGTTAGGACCTGGACACACTTGGGTGTCTCCTGCACCCGAGAGGGACCTGTTCTCAAACCAGAATAAACACGTTTCTCTCTTGCTGGGATATGAAGAGAAACAGGATCCAGGGAAACGGTAGTGCACGAAAACAAACATTTTGAAGGAAAAGATTCAGATGACTGCTAGGAATTTCTGAGTATTTATCAAATTTTGGTGATGCACACACCCTTACTATATACTTAGCAAACCCAGAAGGCTGTTAGAAGTGAGAAGTACTTGGCACTGAGGGACTAACAGGCATGCTAGCTGGCTGAGAAGCCCACTTTCTACATTGAAAATAACGCAAGCAGGAGTGTTTGGACCAGCAAACTGCACTGCGAGCCTTGCACCTGCTCACGTGGAGACTGTCTCACAAGGACTCACCTTTAGACCCAGCAGCCACTGAAGGTTCTGGACAACAGAGATGGTCGTTGGAGTAAGCAAGAGGGGCTCAGTGCTTTCTATAGGTACTGAAACCAGCACTGTTTGTCTGAGGCTGGTTTTAAAATAGCTTTGGAATCACACAGAACTGAATTTATAGCCTGGCTTTACCACAAGGTGTGACGTGGGCCTGTGCATTAAGTTCCCTAAGCTGTGGTTTTTCCAGATGTTAATTAGCTTGGGCTGATAATGATCTTGTAGAAATGTCAGGATTGCAGTTTTACATTTTTTAAACTCCCAGCACAGTGCCCTGAACACGGCAGGTGTTCAGTAAATGTCAGATATTACTGTTACACTACTTTTAAAATGTGTTATCACAGAAAACACCTAGATGTAAACCCATTAAAAAGAAACTTACAGTAAATTCACTTAAAAATCAAATATTAAAAAGGTGATGGCTTCATGATAAAAGAATTCTTGCTTTGATTCAACATTTATGATAGAGTCAGCTCATAACAAGTGATCAAAAATACTTAATAAAATCACCAATGGTTTTTCTGAATACATTTCATGAATTTGCCATGTTCTCAAGAATATTATAAATGAAGAAACAGAAAAACCAAAAATCAACGACTTAATGGTACAGATGAATGAAAAGCATCCAGAAAAGAAGTCATTATGAATCAACTGCAAATATAACTGGTTTGCAAGAATTTAGCCTACATATAACTGAGAAACATTGATATTACTTAAATATATTAAAAAAAAAAACTCTATCACCTAAAGATATCTTGCTTCAGATTTTAAAAAAGGACAGCTTGGATCATCTTCAGAAATAGTATCCTTTGATTTTTCATTTACTTTTTTTAAGCTCCATTTGTAGCAAAAGAACATACATTTTTTGGTCTTGTCCATTAATGTCTAAATTGCCTTGGCATTAAGGAAGTTATTCAGTTTCTCTAGAGCATGAGTGGGTGGGCTGGAATAGGTCCACCATCTCACATTCTCTTACCTGCTTGAGAGTGAGAGTCTTAGCCTTTTCTTTTGAGGTACTCATCTCCCAAACACACACGACCGTGCTTGTTCCACCCGTGATGACTAGCTTGGGGTTGGGGCAGATCGCACAGAGAATCTGGCCCCACTCCGACAAACATTCATAAACAGTTACTGCCTGTAAAATAGGAGAGATGTGAGACACACATGCTGTCAAGCACTGCGAGCTTCTGAGACACGACAAGCATACCAAATGAAAGAGAACCTCTGTTTGGGTCCCTCCTGGGCAAATACCTGTGTCCTGCAAATACCCACTGGGCTGGTTCCCTAAAGCTCTACTCTGAACTACTCCCTACAGCCTCCTAACTATAGTTGCTGTTGAAAATCATAATAAGAAGCACTTTGTTCATATTGGGGGTCTCCAGTTTCTCCAGTCAGGGAAAAAGATGTTCAGATTGTGTGATGGAAAATGACGTTCAGGTTGTGTGATGCTGTGTGAGATGCAGGGGGTGATCTGCTGAAAGGATGTATCCGCTGTAGCAGGTAGAATGTAAAAGGAAACCATGAGTGCTGCTGTTCATGACAATGTGACTAAACAGAACTGTGTTACAGACACAGACTGTGTCCTTCATGCATTCAGGAGAGGACTGTCAAGGGGCAAATATGACCCCAAAGCATCACTTATGTATTGCCTCTCCAAGAGGTGCTAATGGGACTCAAAATGGTAGCCGCAACTGCATCTGAGGGGAAGGGCGGCAGGTTTTCTGCCACCGAAATGGTAAGTGGGACGTGACTCAAAGGGAGGCTCTTCTGGTTGGCAGAAATATTGGACACCTGGTTGGCTAGGGCCTCCTGGAGGAGTTCTTGGAGTGGAAGGCAAACTGCTAGGTCCTGGTACACAACCTTCCAGGAGAGGCCTTTCTGCAGGAAACGAGACTTGTCCACTAGCTCCTCTATCCTGATTGGATGCAGTGAAGCTCTCCCTTCCTCTGGGCTGGGGAGGAGCAGCTGAGAAGCCCTTGGCCTGAGCTGTTCCCACCCCCATGAGGCAGGATCTCCAGGCCATGGAAGAGCAGGATGACACAAGTGAGTAAGCAACAGTGCAAACCTTGTCTGACTCATAGGTCCCCAGCCTGCAGCTGAGGTCCGCGTAGCCCCAAGCGAAAGTCTTGTTCCAGGTTGGCGGGATAAGAACCTTATTCTGTTCTACCGCAAGAATGCCTTTGTCTGTACACACGATTTGTCCCACAGGCTCTTTGAGTTCTACAAAAAATAAATCAACATATTAGAACCAGTATAGGGAAAACTAACCTCCTTATCCCACAGAGGAGGGTAGAGAGTGTTAGTTGTGTCCGACTCTTGTGACCCCGTGGACTACAGCCCACCAGGCTCCTCTGTTCATGGGATTCTCCAGGCAAGAATACTGGAGTGGGAAGCCATTTCCTCCTCCGGGGATCTTCCCAACCCAGGGACCGAACTGGCATCTCTTGCATCTCGTGCCTTGGTGGACAAATTCTTCACCACTAAGGCCACCTGGGAAGCCCACAAGGGAGGGTAAAGGGATCTCAAATATTTATACAAATCAAGCATCTTGACACCCACATTAATACAAAATGACCTGAGGAGGAAGTAGGGCATGGCTTTCGATGGAGTCTTCTGCAGACCAACTGGGCAAATATCGACCCTGACTGGTGTCTCCAGCCTGCCTGGCTATGGACACTTGCTTGGGTTTGGCTCCCAGCCACCAGGCCCACCTTTTGATCCCAAGGACTGCCAGAGTGTTCTGGGATGCTCCCCAGAACGCCACACAGACCTCCAAACAACCTAGGCCTTCAGCCCCTCCCAGCCCTAGACTTTCTGAATGAAGGCCAAGAACCCCAGCTCTGACCCAGGACTCTGTCGACCACGCCAGTGCTCCAGAGCCATCTCTGGGCAGTGGCTGGAGCTGGCACAGGGCAGAGTCTGTGGAATGAGACAGGTGGCAGAGAGCTGGGTGCCCATCCAGACTTTGATGCTTCCGTTTTTGGATTTAAGTGACAACTTCAAGACTCTGCAAAACATTTTTTTTTTTCATGCAAAGGGGAAAAAAAACTACTTGGAAAAGTAATTTAAAATAACTTACAATAACAGTAGATGAAAGAAGCTTTAATTGGCGTGTTAAAAATACAAGTCTTCTTACTGCTATTTCTAAATTGGCAGAACATGTGTAAATGAAGATGGCAGAAGTTTTTTACAGGTTGAATTATAAGATTTGGTATACTAGTTTTCAGTACTCTAGCAGAGAGGAGGAACCTGTTGGGTTTCTTTCGGATGCACAATCCAACAGGCAGAAAGAAGAGAAGAGAAAAGAAGAGGAAAAGGAGACTCTAACAAGTATTTGGTGGTTTTAGCACTTATTACAAATGACATTGTTGCTGAGAAGCAAATTTGTTATTGCTTAACTAGGATTATTAAACAGTCCCACAGAATCATCCATCAAAAGCTCATTCCCTGTCATTTTACCTTTTACAGGTGTTAGCGAAGGCCTCAGGTTGTCTAGATGATGAAAAAAGATCTTGTCACTGGCAGACCCTGGCAGGACGGAGGCCCCTGCACTGTCTCCATTGAGTCGACTCCTCACTCGCTTGGGTGGATGAGGTTTTTTAAATAACTGGTAAGACAGAAGACAACACATTTTATAACAAAAGCTAACATTTATTAATCAGCCCTTTGCCAGATATTTTGTTGCTATTTCACTTAAGCTTCACAACAGCCATTAGGTATCACATTATCACATTTTATACTTGACGAAAGAGATTTAAAGAGGCTCAGAAGGTTGCCATCTGAGATCTCATACCTCAGTAAGTGGGGACAAGACTCTGATACTAAAGCTTGGGTTATCATCAAGCTCTATGCTACACTGATTTCATGATAATTTTTCAAAAGTAAATTGATCTCTTCAAATAACAGTCAGTTGAAAATTATTTTTCAGTGATGTTTAAAAATGAACCCATCCTTTACAGACTAATACCATTCTGGGCAATGGAGAGCAGGCAGCCATTCGATCTGGGTTACATCTGGTGCCAACATGGGCTTTATGGATGTGACATCATTCCTATCTCATTTAGGTGCTACTAATTTACTCAGCATGAATACGGTTGCCTTCTTTTTACTTTGTGATGATGTAAAAGAAAAAAAGATCTTTGTCATTTCCGTTTAGTATTTTTAAGGGATTGAAAAGTATTAATGTATACTTAAGATGACTGTTTTTCAAATACTGTACGTTTTCTAAATAGGCAGAGTCATTTCTGTTGGAAAACTGATACTTGAGGAAGATATTTGGAAAATCTTAATGATCTTCCCAACCCAGGGACCGAACTGGCATCTCTTGCATCTCGTGCCTTGGTGGACAAATTCTTCACCACTAAGGCCACCTGGGAAGCCCACAAGGGAGGGTAAAGGGATCTCAAATATTTATACAAATCAAGCATCTTGACACCCACATTAATACAAAATGACCTGAGGAGGAAGTAGGGCATGGCTTTCGATGGAGTCTTCTGCAGACCAACTGGGCAAATATCGACCCTGACTGGTGTCTCCAGCCTGCCTGGCTATGGACACTTGCTTGGGTTTGGCTCCCAGCCACCAGGCCCACCTTTTGATCCCAAGGACTGCCAGAGTGTTCTGGGATGCTCCCCAGAACGCCACACAGACCTCCAAACAACCTAGGCCTTCAGCCCCTCCCAGCCCTAGACTTTCTGAATGAAGGCCAAGAACCCCAGCTCTGACCCAGGACTCTGTCGACCACGCCAGTGCTCCAGAGCCATCTCTGGGCAGTGGCTGGAGCTGGCACAGGGCAGAGTCTGTGGAATGAGACAGGTGGCAGAGAGCTGGGTGCCCATCCAGACTTTGATGCTTCCGTTTTTGGATTTAAGTGACAACTTCAAGACTCTGCAAAACATTTTTTTTTTTCATGCAAAGGGGAAAAAAAACTACTTGGAAAAGTAATTTAAAATAACTTACAATAACAGTAGATGAAAGAAGCTTTAATTGGCGTGTTAAAAATACAAGTCTTCTTACTGCTATTTCTAAATTGGCAGAACATGTGTAAATGAAGATGGCAGAAGTTTTTTACAGGTTGAATTATAAGATTTGGTATACTAGTTTTCAGTACTCTAGCAGAGAGGAGGAACCTGTTGGGTTTCTTTCGGATGCACAATCCAACAGGCAGAAAGAAGAGAAGAGAAAAGAAGAGGAAAAGGAGACTCTAACAAGTATTTGGTGGTTTTAGCACTTATTACAAATGACATTGTTGCTAGAAGCAAATTTGTTATTGCTTAACTAGGATTATTAAACAGTCCCACAGAATCATCCATCAAAAGCTCATTCCCTGTCATTTTACCTTTTACAGGTGTTAGCGAAGGCCTCAGGTTGTCTAGATGATGAAAAAAGATCTTGTCACTGGCAGACCCTGGCAGGACGGAGGCCCCTGCACTGTCTCCATTGAGTCGACTCCTCACTCGCTTGGGTGGATGAGGTTTTTTAAATAACTGGTAAGACAGAAGACAACACATTTTATAACAAAAGCTAACATTTATTAATCAGCCCTTTGCCAGATATTTTGTTGCTATTTCACTTAAGCTTCACAACAGCCATTAGGTATCACATTATCACATTTTATACTTGACGAAAGAGATTTAAAGAGGCTCAGAAGGTTGCCATCTGAGATCTCATACCTCAGTAAGTGGGGACAAGACTCTGATACTAAAGCTTGGGTTATCATCAAGCTCTATGCTACACTGATTTCATGATAATTTTTCAAAAGTAAATTGATCTCTTCAAATAACAGTCAGTTGAAAATTATTTTTCAGTGATGTTTAAAAATGAACCCATCCTTTACAGACTAATACCATTCTGGGCAATGGAGAGCAGGCAGCCATTCGATCTGGGTTACATCTGGTGCCAACATGGGCTTTATGGATGTGACATCATTCCTATCTCATTTAGGTGCTACTAATTTACTCAGCATGAATACGGTTGCCTTCTTTTTACTTTGTGATGATGTAAAAGAAAAAAAGATCTTTGTCATTTCCGTTTAGTATTTTTAAGGGATTGAAAAGTATTAATGTATACTTAAGATGACTGTTTTTCAAATACTGTACGTTTTCTAAATAGGCAGAGTCATTTCTGTTGGAAAACTGATACTTGAGGAAGATATTTGGAAAATCTTAAGATGAAATGAGATTTAGGATGACTACAACACCATCACTGTCTATTTATTTGACATTTTGGGTTTCCAGGAGAAAAAACCAGGAAAAAATATGTTTATAAAGATAGACTCTGAGGCTCCCACAGTTTTAAAGACATAATTCCCATTTTATCTACATACACAGCATAGGATCAGGGTTCTGTTATTTTTTATAAATGTCTTCAGAGACAAGACTCCAAAGCTATATTAAAATACCTGCATACTTTCAAATGTGCTCATGAATGAACCTTTACTGAAGACCTTTATGAGGTACCTGAGGATAGAACAGGCCAGGCAAGCATATATATAAGGATAAATTAACACGATGACAACAAAGCTTAGCTATTTTGAGGGACGGTTACACTTGGAAGTACTCTCCATTAGTTCCTGGAATGTCCTAGAAATATGTTAGTATCCAAACCGTATCTCCCAGACTATCTTCCTCTTAAACTCAAAAGTGGGGCAAAAATCCTGCAACAGGGCAAGTGTGTTCAGAATATCTGTTTCCCAGAAGGTTATGAAAAATGGTTCCTGCACATGTAACCCTCAAAGAAGGGAAAGGCTTAACTAAGGTTCTTCCCCTGTGATTACAGCTCATCAACAAATGTTTCACTTTAGAAGTAAAGCTGGTTCCTGCACTGGGGGATCAGATCGCACTGTGAGTGGTGGAGTCACAGGCTCTGACTTTTCCATATGGCGGCTTTTCCATAAACAAAGACTTGTCACTGTTCTGTGTTCCCAGCTGTCAACTGTGGAAACCTCAAAATTGGTGAACCTACAAAAAGGGAGTCCAGGAGAGATGTCTGAACAGAGAAGGACAGCTAGGGTCAAAATGCAGAGACCAGGGCACCTGGGGGAAAGGCGATGGTCTCCACAGCTGGCAACACGCGGCTTCTCCACCGTTTTGTGGTTTCTCCTGGCACACCCTGCCCTCCTCGTGGGCCTGGAGAGATGGCGGTGAAGGATGGGATGAGTTCCCTTAGTGACTCAAAAGGAGGCTTTTCTGGTTTGCAGAAACACTGAATACCCGGTTGGCTAGGGATTCCTGGAGGAATTTTTTGACAACCTTCCAAGTGAGGCTTTTCCATAGGAAACGTGACTTGCCCACTAGCTCTCTATCTTGATCAGATGTGCTGAAGTTCTCCCTTCCTCTGGGTTGTGGAGGAGCAGTTGAGAAGCCAGTTTCCTGCCGAATCTCGTGTGGGGACAGGAAAGCATGCCCTGCCACTAGTCTGTGAAGGAAAATCCTCTTTGACTAACAAAATTTCTATTTATCTGGACTGTAAAAGGGAGGAGAATGTAATAATCTAGGGACCCACTGCAACTACTGGGCAATATTCACGGTTCTTAATTAACAACTTGGTCCAAAGTTAATTACTGTCTGGACATCTACCATCCATGGATATATTGTTCAGTTGCTACGTTATGTGTGGGCTCTTCCATGGACTAGACCCATGGGATTCTCCAGGCAAGAATACAGGAGGGGCTGCCATTTTCTTCTCCAGGGGCTCTTCCCGACCCAGGGATGGAACCTGTGTCTCCTGCACTGGCAGGCAGATTCTTTACCCCTGAGTCACTGAGGAAGCCCACAGACATGAGACAGAGCTTAAAAAAGGTAATAGAAAATATCAGCACTAAGGAAAAAACAGCCATACCTGCTTAGGGATCTGCCCAAAGTTATTAATGAACCCGATGGTGGCTGTTTCCTTGAGGGGGTCATTTATGTTGTAGATATCCACTTGACCCTCATAGAAAAGGTGATGGAAGACATTTACAGCTTCTACCGCGGCAGGACCTTGCTGCTTATAGCCGAAGATTAAGTCAATCCACTCATGCAGATGGGCACTCACATAGTCACATTCCAGAGCCTGCAATTTCAAAACACAGGTTCAGTCACTGGCTGACTTGTATTACTAACTTGGAAAGTAAAAGAAGTGACCACTGGCCAACTGGAACTAAAATAACTAAAAATCATACAAATCACATTAGTAACTTGAACACATGGGGAACACATCGCTCAAGGTCCTCTCTGTGTTCTGTGGTCAGTGACCCAGGGAAACCTCAGTTCCACCGCAAAGTGCGATTCCATTACCTCACGGTGCACCCGGATGAATTCTCGTGGGTCCCCTTTTGCCAAGGTGGAAGGATAACGTCTCCAAGCTTGGTGCCATTTTGTTTACAGCCTGTGAAATTAGATACATTAACAAGAAAATAAAAGTGAGATGAATAGTAACATCCTATTAAAGTAACAGAGAAATAGTTACTTACCAGAAATAGTCATTACCAGAACTATCCAATTTTACCACCAGAAAGGACCCTCAGAGATCATCTACTCTGGTATTTCCCCAAAATTCCTCCTCAGAGAGATTTATTGAGCATTTGCAAAACTGTGGGGCTCCCACAGTCAAAGGGCTTCAGGAAATGCTGAGCTATGCAAGGTTAAACATGTTTCTTTTCTGCAAGGCTCCTCCAAGGTACTGCTCTTCTCTAGGAAGGGTATTAGATACAACATTTCTGCCATTTAATTGACCACAGGACTCCTTCATGAAGCATTTTATGGGGTTACTGTTTTGAGTTTGGAAGAAACTGCCTAAACCAATACAAGCCCCTTAAGATTGCTCATCTGCAAGACCATTAACAATTTCTCTGAAGCATTTATGTAGACTTTTCCAGAATGCTTAAAGCTTGGTGAGTCAACAGCAGTGCCAAGCACTGAATCTCTTTTCTGGATGTTTTGACAAAATTCTGCATTCACCTGGAAAAGGTTGCTGAAAGAATACCTAACTCCTCAAGCCAGTTTCAGTCTGAATTCTATCTTGGCCTAAGAGGACATAAAAATATGAGTCATCCAGAAATATTTGCAATACATGTGGTTTCTCATATTTCTGATTCTTAAATTCTTGAGAGAACTCTGTAGAGCCCACATGTATTTGGCTGTAAGGATTCTCACTAAAAAAATAAAAGTAAAATCTGAAACAATGTAACTTTTTTGGGACTGTTGTATCTTTTAATAGAAAAAACACTTGGAAAGACTATAGGACCACCTGGCAGGAAAAAAAATCAAGTTATGATAGTTCATAACCATGTCATATTTATCCCACATGAACTGTTATTTTAAGTCACAGCCAGATAATCCCTAAAGTAGTAAAGGTCCATTACTATGAGATCTACTGACAACAAAACACATTAGATGGGACTGGCATCTGAGGAGGTGGGTTCTGTTTCTTCTTTCAAAAAGTTAACTGAGCTTACAGAGCTTCCCTAGGCACAAATCAGATAATCACGGTAAACAATGACTCCATAAATGATAATGTGGACTCCCTAGTTTCATGCAGTCGGTTAAACAGCTGCATTATAAACTTTCATAGAGAACTGTTCAAATTTCAGGACACAAAAGGCAGGTTCCAAGTAAGGGCCAGTAAAAAAACCCTTTCATCAGTGAGACTCGATGGCTTCTTTACAATGTGATACAAGTAAGAGATTAAAAATCCATTTTATGGTTTAAAGGAATGTTTTGATTTAGTTGGAAAAATTTTCATGTAACTTAAGAAAGAAAATAAAACAATCAAATTATTACAGCCTCTCCTCCCTCTTTCACACCCTTTCCCCACCCTCTCTGAAATGTCCTCTAGGCCTAATAAGAATAAGAATAACTTTTTTGATAATAAGAAGTAATAATCCCCAAACTACCTGATAGAATAGTAGATAGAATCTACTTTTCCCAATTTTGCTTATAATCCCTAAATCCTGTGTGATATACTGTTATTTTACCAGCACTGTCTGCAGTTTTAAAATGTCATTTAAAGAGGACAGTCTGCTGAAAACTCTTGGTCTAAATCTGCTACTCTGCAGTTTCCCCCCATGTTTATCCAAGGGTACAAGGATAAGACCAGGAAAAGAACCTGCGTGCTCCAGAGCCAGGGAAAAAACCCCAAGTGTTCTTTCTTTTGTATCATTAACTCTCTTTTCTGGATGGAGAGACAAACGGTTTTGTTTGACTCTCTTTATACTGAGGTAAAGTTCATATAACATAAAGTTAACAATTTTAAAGTGAACAATTCCGTAGCATTTCATATGTTTGCAGTATTGTGCAACTATATCTAGTACTAAAACATTTTGACCACCCCAGAAAGAAATCTTAAATGTAAATAGTTGCTCCCCATTCCTACCCCTCTTGCCCCGCCCTGGTCCCCTGCCTCAGGCCCTGGAAATCACCAGTCTGTGTCCTGTCTATCTGTATTTACCTGTTCTGGACATTCCATGTAAGTGGAGTCATTTTGTGACTTTCTGCATCTAGCTTCTTTTACTTGGTGTAATGTTTTTGAGGTTCGTCTGTGTTGGTGTATTTACCATTACCCCGTATCTTATAATGCCTGAGTGATACTCCATTATATATATATTCCGCAGTTTGTTTATCCACTGATATATATCTGGGCTGTTTCTACCATCTGGCTGTTGTCAATAAAGCTGTGACGAATGTGCACGTACAGGTCTTTAAGTCTTTTTTCAGTTCCTCTGGACAGTTCTTGTGTGGAACTGCTTGGTCATGTGGCAATTCAATGTTTCACTTTTTGAGGAACTACCAAAGTGCTTCCATGGTGCTGAGCCACTTTAACATTCACACCAGCAACACATGAATGTTCTACTTTCTCCACATCTTCCTCAGCTCTTGTCATTTTCTGTCTGTGTGTCTTGCTTTTTCCATTATAGTCATCCTGGTGAATGCAAAGTATTACCTCATTGTGCTTTTGATTTGCATTTACCTAATGAATAATGACGTTGAGCATCTTTTCATATGCTTATTGGCATTTGCATAACTTCTTTGGAGAAATGTCTATTCAGGTCCTTTGCCCCTTTAATTGGGTCACTTATCTTATTGCTGTTGAGTTGAACAAGTTCTTTATATTCTGAATACTAGATCCTTACAAGATATATATCATTTGAAAATATTTTCCAGCATTCTGTATGTCTTCTTTTCACTTTTTTCATAATGCCCTTGTATGCAGAAGTTTTTAAATTCTGATAAAGTTCAATTTCCCTTTTTTTGTTGCTTTTGCTTAGGTTTATATAAATCCATGATTATGAGGATTTATCCCTAAGTTTTAAGAGTCTTATAGCTTTAGCTCTTACTTGCAAATAGTGTTGTTTTTAAAGTGTGTGATTTCAAGGAGGGAAGGGGATTTGTTATGAAGGTGAGTGTGACAATTATACATGACCTTTCTTTCATTTACTTATTTAAAAGTGGATGATTTGGTTGGGTCTGTAAGTAGTCTGGTTAGAACATTCCTGCAACGTAGATTATTATAACGGACTGAGTATTTCTGGAATATGTTTTTGTACTTTTCCATATTTGTCTCTTTGAAAGTGGTGTTCCTAGGGAAGACAGTAGCATTCTCCAAAGGTGAATTATAGAAAGTGAAAGTGAAAAGAAAGTGAACCTAATAAAACCCTAATGTGTATTCATATGCAAACGCTGGGTTCACATTTGTTGTTTTTCCCTATTCACCATCTACTCTTCCTATTCCTCCAAACTCTAAGTGCTAGAACTTGGAATCTTTAGGTGCTCAAGGTTGAGTTCCAGGTCCAATCAGAGGTATCAATACTAAGACTCAACTTTAGGACTTTTGCTGGGGCTATTGAGAGAGTCTTATTATCTTTCCTATTGCATCTGGAGCTACAATTTCACAAGGTTTGAGCTGCTGAATGGGTGAGTAAAGAAATAAAAATTATAATATTCAATAAAATAAAATCACTCAAATATATTAGATGTGATGGTGTTGGAGAAGACTCTTGAGAGTCCCTTGGACTACAAGGAGATCCAACCAGTCCACCCTAAAGGAAATCAGTCCTGAGTGTTCATTGGAAGGACCGATGTTGAAGCTGAAACTCCAATACTTTGGCCACCTGATGCGAAGAGCTGAGTCATTTGAAAAGACCCTGATGCTGGGAAAGATTGAAGGTGGGAGGAGAGGGGGACGACAGAGGAATGAGATGGTTGGATGGCCTCACCGACTCAATGGACATGGGCTTAGGTAAACTCCAGGAGCTGGTGATGGACAGGGAGGCCTGGCATGTTGCAGTCCATGGAGTCGCAAAGAGTTGGACATGACTGAACTGAACTGATTCCCTGAATTACCTAATAAATTTTATGAGATAGTATAGTAATAGTTTATATGTGGAAGTCTTAAATACAGTATGATACAGGGCATGAAAAGAATATGAAAACATAGCAAAACCTGGCATGAATACAATAAATAAAACAATGAAATTTTGATATGTTGTAAAAATAAATATTCAAAACACAGATCAGCAAATTGTGTTCCAGAAACTATAACCAAAGTCAAGTCTACTTCCTGTAGCTGCTGGATAATACAAAGAGAGCGAAGTACCAAGGAAATTTCTCTCCTTTTCAGAAATGCTGATTTGGTTCTGTTTTTTTAGTACCCTAATGGGATGAAAAAAGGGGGTTACTTAGAGTTATTTAGAAATTCTAATTTTAAAACTTATCAGCATGTAAGCTGAGACAATACGGAAAGATTTAATCTATATGTGAAAAATGTGGATATGCCAACTCTTGGCTGTTAGCTTCAATCACATCAATTTTCAAATAAAATTTTACCTCACTTTCATTTTCAATCAAATAATGATATTCTGACTATTAGATGTAATCTCTGTTAATTTTTTCATTTTCCCAAGAGTCTGGATTGAAACAGCTATTTGGGGGCACAAATCTATTTTTCTTTGTTACATTTACTCTCATATACCCAATAACCCAGTTGAATTTAAGAGCAGCTATAACCGTGAGGAAACAGTAACTGAGAAGGACCCTGCAGGGCCTTTCCAAGAACAACCTGTCCACCCAACCCCTTGCGTTCCCCCTCCTTTGTTTGTAGAAAAGCCTTAGTCTCCCAGGCCTCCCCTGAGTTCCAAAGAGGAGATGTAATCAGAGAGAGAGAAAGTGCAGAAACAAAGGAAAACAGCCAAGCAGCACAAAATAACAGTTTAGCCTAAAATAAAGTCAAGGACTTTTAGTTTCTCCTCCAGGGCTATAAACCTGAGCCATATCCTTGAGTTGTTCTGCAGATATTAAAACCCCCACCAGGTGGAGGAAGTTAACTGCATGCTGACCACAAGCTCACAGACCCCAGACCAGTTGGAACTGCAAGCTGATGACCAAAATTCCTGAAATACCACTTTGTTACCGCATCATCAGCCAATCACAGAACTGAGCACAAACAGATCACAAAGCCTGTGACCCTCCCCCTTACACGGACTCTTGAAAACTCTCCTCTGAAAGCTGTCACTGGGAGGGGCTCAGGCCTTTGAGCCTGAGCTGCCCATTCTCCTTGCTTGGCCCTGCAATTAACACTGTTCCATCCCTTCACCACAACCTAGCGTCCACAGACTGACTGGGCTCGCTGTGTGTCAGGTGGGTGGACCCAAGGTTGGCCTGGTAACAAAAGCTTTCCTTATCAGCGTCTGCTACAGACTTCTCAGAAAAGTGACATTTCTGTTGGTCTTTTCCTGGACACAGTTCCTAAGACAGTGCCACGGTGCTACCTACCAAGGTCAAAGTTGTTGGAATTGAACAGGAACTCAGGTAAGTAGAAAAATTCTGGGATGAGCTCCTTTACGTCTGCCATGTTGTGCTTCGACGCTGAGTACCAGGCCTCGCGCACACTGTGAAACATCCGGTCAGCCAGGTCAAAGTGGCCTCCCTGTGGGCAGAACGAGAAGGCACCTCTGTGAGAGAACTGCCCCACCTCAGCATCCACGCTCAAGGGCTTGGAAACCCCAAAGAAATACATTTGCTGAAAATTCAGTTTCCCATTCTCCTATGTCAAATACACAAAATTGTAAATAATGACAAAAGAGAAGAATTCTTTTCGGGGTTCTCCTTACAAAGGGTCTCTTGCTTTGTATTAAAGTGATATCCAAGTACTACAATTTAAAAAGATTAGTTTTTACAGAGAGGACAAGACTATTAAGAAATAGTTCTTCCACTGTTTGATAATGCTCTCCTACAAACAAACAAAAAAGGATTCTTACTTACAAAGCAGAACAAGAGACACAGACATACAGAACAAATGTCTGGACACCAAGGGGGGAAGAGAGGGGCAGAGGATGAATTGGGAAACTGGAATTGACATATACACAGTATTCATACTACATACAGGGCTTCCCTGGTGGCTCAGATATAAAGAATCTGCCCACAATGCGGGAGACCCACGTTAGATCCCTGGGGCAGGACGATCCCCTGGAGAAGGGAATGGCAACCCACTCCAGTATTCTTGCCTGGAGAATTCCATGCACAGAAGAGCCTAGCGGGCTACAGTCCATAGGGTTGCAAAGAGTCAGGAATGACTGAGAGACTAACACTCTGCATAAAATAGGTAACCAAGGAGAACCTACTGTATAGCACAGGGAACTCTACTTAATGGACTGTGGTGACCTGAATGGCAAGGAAGTCCCAAAAGGGAGGGGATATATGGCTGACTTCTTTTGTTATACAGTAGAAATTAACAACATTGTAAAGCAAGTACATTTCAATAAAAATGAATTAAAAAAAAACAAAAAAATTAAAAAAGGCTGCTATTATCATATAGCCATTTACAGTTGAAAATATTCAGGCTATATATGTATTTGACTAATTTTATAAGATAACATGACATTGTTTTCTTATACCCATGAGAATTAAGAGGAGAACTAGGAAGGTGATCAAAAAGTTATAAATTGATAAAACTAACTCAAATATAAAAGGAATTTCTTTTGCTTACATGGCCTCACAGATACACCATCGCCTTCCCTCAAGCAAACTCCCTAGGCTGTGTTTGAGTGAACACAGTGTGTTTGTCTTTACAATGAAGTTCACTGTGTGAAAATGCCCACGTCCGTACAATGGCCACCAAGGCCTACCGCCCTCTGGCCCCCGCCAGCTCTCTGACCTCATCCCGTTGCTTTCCCCTGCAGTCACTCTGCTCCAGATACTGGCTTCCTTGCTGTTCCTCAAACATCTTAGGCACAGGTCTGACTTAGGGCCCCTTACAGGCTGTTCTCCCAGCCTGGAGCACACTTTCTCCAGATATCCACACCAGTAACTCGCTCACTTCTTTCCAGCTCTGGTTCAGTCGTCTCTTTTCCAAGGAGACCTACAGTGACCAGTCTTTCTAAAAATGGCATCATGTCCTTCCCTACCTCACATTCCTGTACTTCCTATCCCCTTTCTCTGACCTCTATTTTTCACACAGCACTTATCATATTCTAGAATATTTTATTAGATAATTATTTCTATGTCTATCTCTCTCAACCAAAATATATAAATTCCATCAGGCAGGACTATTGTCTTTATTCTCTGATGTCCTCTAAGCACCTAGGATAGTGCCCGGCATCCAGTAAGTATTCAATAAATATTTGCTGAATAAATGAAAGAGAAATTGGAGAAAAAAAATTATAATAGGGAAGATAGCAAATGAGCTAGATAGACTTTTTAAAATGTCTGATGAATCAGTTAAGGCTGAATTCCATATATGCGGCTGGAAAGCAAATGCTACTTGCTTATTTGACTAAAGGACCTTGGTACTTGATTAGTGTAAACAAATCCTAGCTTATTTATCAATTTTGGTCCAGTGAAATTCCACTATCATTATGTTTTGACTACTTTTGTGACTAAAACTTCACAGGGCTTCATGTCAGGAGATAAACAACATTAAAGAAAATAGCAAAAACGATCTTAAATAGAAGGCACGAACAACATGCAAAAATTCTAAACTTAAAGAGTTTTACCTGTAGCCTTAGGAATATCTGTGTGAAGGGCTCCATTCTGACAAGGTATGAAGCCACAATCATGGCTGATGAATAATGGGTTCCATAGTGGTAGGCTGGAGTTTCTCCTGGCCAAGAAAATAAAAGCATAATTGAAAAGGATGAATTGGGATATTGGGACTGGCATAAATATACTACTGATACTATGTACAAAATAGAAAACTAATGAGAATCTACTGGATAGTACAGGGCACGTTACTCAGTGTTCCACAGTGCCCTAAATGGAAGGAAATCCAAAAAAAGAGGATATATGTATACATATAGCTGAAGGACTTTGCTGTACAGCGGAAATTATCAACACTGTAAAGCAACTATACTCCAATAAAAATTTAAAAAACAAGAAAAATGAGAATAAAAAAGAAAACAAAAGAGTAACATAAAAATACAATTAGTGTTAATCAATAGACTTGAAAATGTTAATGTATGTGATAACTGCGACATGAAGTACAGTCAGTTCTGGCCGTTGTAGAATAAAAACTTTTATGATGTGCTGAAACTCATCATTTATATATCTGGCAACTATCCATTTTAGGATAATTCTGTGACTTTCCCCCAAATTGAGCACATCCAGCAATTCATGTTTTGAGGCTAACTGTAATAGATAATCCTTAATAGCAAGCCACCTTCAACTAAAGCAGGATACTGACGTATAGTAATTCTTTAGTAGGTTCTGGCTTTGCAATAGTATACATTTCTCTGAATTGATGTTCTGTGGGTATCATGCAATTTCTGTTACATATTCTCCTTGGCAGGGGAAAAAAAAGATTCCACACAGGGAATATTGTTAGGCTTAGATTTTTTTTCTCCTTTGTTTGTTTTGCCTATTTGAAGGGGTAATATGATAAACATTAAACAATAAATCATGAGTATGTAAACTGCAGTATTTTAGAAGGGACTCAGTATTTTTTTTAATGCAAAATGGTTGGAAAAAGTGCTCAATAAAATTAAAAGAACAATGGAAAACAATCTGAAAAAGAAAAAAATATATATATTCATATACACATGCACATGCACACTGAATCACTTTTTGTATACCTGAAACACTAAATTAACTATACTTCAATAAAAAGTATTAAAAGAGTCAATAAAGGAAAGCATAGTTCCTGGCCTAAACATGATTAGAATAAAGGCATATTATGATGGGAAATTTCTACCCTAGACAGAGTAGAAAGATTTAGTTTTCTGCCAATACTTGACGAGGTACCTAAAAAATGCCTTCCAAGCATGGCTGTCAGTTGGCATGCAAAACCTGATTTTCTCCTTTGATAGTTGCGTATATGCTTGCATATGTAACAGACACAGACATAATCATATACAAACAACTTGCGGAAAGATGGAAAGGTGTCAGACCACTAAATAATGGCTTACTTTTGAAACTTGGGTACCAAGTCCTGTGACAGGGAAAGTTACTTACCATTAGGATCTTCCCAGTCTTTATAGCGCTTCTTATACTGAGCTAATCGTTCATCTGTCTGTGCCCCCATTGGCTTGGCCAGGTTTCTAAATGTCTGGGATTAGTAAGATCGACCTCCTAAAAAACAAAATGAAACCCAATTCCCAAATTAGTAAACACCCTCTATTTTCACCACCGTAGACAGAATGGCTATAGCCACGATGCTTTGTCAATGGGACAGTTTTGATGGGGTCACACCAGCAGAGCTGGACTCCCAAGATAACACCTTGCACCTACTGGTTATCTGTATTTCACAGAGAGGCACATGGCAGTTTAACTGGTTCAATATGAAGACGTCTGTTTTGCAAATTTATTTTGCACAGGAGAAGGCACTCAGAACCCAAGTTTGGAGATGAGAAATAAGAGGGAAAATCCTTCCCAGTCTTGCAGGAGACTGTGGACACAAAAGCTCCAATTCGTCTTTACCCTCCATCACCCGCCAAACCGGAGAATCGAATCTCCCTTCTATTTCCTCCCCCTCCTCCCCTCTTTCACTCCAACTTCACTTCTGAGCATTTTCTTTCCAGAGGTGAAAGCAAAGTGAAATAAACTAGAGCACTCACTAACTTGGTCATCTCCAAAAGACAACATCATACCAGGCGGTGATTCCCAAATGAGGTGGATTCCTCCCGTCTACCAGAGATCATTTTAAAAGCTCATGCTTACGTGACTTAATTCATATATTTAAAATGAAACCAACATTTACCTCCTAAGCATATTGAAAGCAGACATTTGAACTATGTACACACAGGATACTTAATTTGTGTTCTTTTTATTTAAAACTCAACATTCAAAAAACTATGATCATGGCATCTGGTCCCATCACTTCACGGCACAGATGGGGAACAAGTGAACACAGTGACATTTTATTTTCTTGGGCTCCACAATCACTGTGGATGGTGACTGTAGGCCATGAAATTAAAAGACACTTACTCCTTGGAAGGAACGTTGTGATAAAACTAGACAGCATACAAAAAAGCAAAGACATCATTTTGCTGACAAAGGTTTGTCTAGTCAAAGTTATGGCTTTTTCCAGTGTTCATGTACAGATATTAGAGATGGACCATAAAGAAGGCTGCATGCTAAGTCACTTCAGTTGTGTCCGACTGTTTGTAACCCAATGGACCTTAGAAAGCATCACTACAAACAAAGAAAGTGGAAATGATGGAATTGAAAAAGTCAGTTTTCATTCCAATCCCAAAGAAAGGCAATGCCAAAGAGTGCTCAAACTACCGCACAATTGTACTCATCTCACACGCTAGTACAGTAATGCTCAAAATTCTCTAAGCCAGGCTCCAGCAATTCAGCAATATGAACCGTGAACCGTGAACTTCCAGATGTTCAAGCTGGTTTTAGAAAAGGCAGAGGAACCAGAGATCAAATTGTCAACATCTGCTGGATCATCAAAAGAGTTCCAGAAAAACATCTATTTCTGCTTTATTGACTATGCCAAAGCCTTTCACTGTGGATCACAATAAACTGTGGAAAATTCTGAAAGAGATGGGAATGCCAGACCACCTGACCTGCCTCTTGAAAAACCTATATGCAGGTCAGGAAGCAACAGTTAGAACTGGACATGGAACAACAGACTGGTTCCAAATAGGAAAAGGAGTACGTCAAGGCTGTATATTGTCACCCTCTTTATTTAACTTCTATACAGAGTACATTATGAGGAACCCTGGGCTGGATGAAGCACAAGCTGGGATCAAGATTGCTGGGAGAAATATCAATAACCTCAGATATGCAGATGACACCATCCTTATTGCAGAAAGTGAAGAGGAACTCAACAGCCTCTTGATGAAAGTGAAAGTGGAGAGTGAGAAAGTTGGCTTAAAGCTCAACATTCAGAAAATGAAGATCATGGCATCTGGTTCCATCACTTCACGGGAAATAGATGGGAAAACAGTGTCAGACTTTATTTTGGGGGGCTCCAAAATCACTGTAGATGGTAACTGTAGCCATGAAATCGAGATGCTTACTCCTTGGAAGAAAAGTTATGACCAACCTAGATAGTATATTCAAAAGCAGAGACATTACTTTGCCAACAAAGGTCCATCTAGTCAAGGCTATGGTTTTTCTAGTAGTCATGTATGGATGTAAGAGTTGGACTGTGAAGAAAGCTGAGCACTGAAGAATTGATGCTTTTGAACTGTGGTGTTGGAGAAGACTCTTGAGAGTCCCTTGGGCTGCAAGGAGATCCAACCAGTCCATTCTGAAGGAGATCAGCTCTGGGATTTCTTTGGAGGGAATGATGCTAAATCTGAAACTCCAGTACTTTGGCCACCTCATGCAAAGAGTTGACTCATTGGAAAAGACTCTGATGCTGGGAGGGATTGGGGGCAGGAGGAGAAGGGGACGACGGAGGATGAGATGGCTGGATGGCAACACGGACTCGATGGATGAGAGTATGGGTGAACTCTGGGAGTTTGTGATGGACAGGGAGGCCTGGCGTGCTATGACTCATGAGGTCGCAAAGAGTTGGACACAACTGAGTGACTGAACTGAACTAAACTGGACTATAGCCCAGGGGGCTCCTCTGTCTATGGGATTCTCCATGCTAGAATACTGAAGTGATTTGCCATTTCCCTCTTCAATAAAGAAGTCTGAGTGCCAACAAACTGACACCTTCAAATTGTGGTGCTGGAGAAGACTCTTGAGAATCCCTTGAACATCAAAGAGATCAAACCAGTCAATCCTAAAGGAAATCAACCCTGAATATTTGCTGGAAGGACTGATGCTGAAGCTGAAGCTTCAATACTCTGGCCACCTGATACAAATAGCCAACTCACTGGAAAAGATACTGATGCTAGGAAAGACTGAAGGTAAAAGGAGAAGGGAACGGCAGAGGAAGAGATAGTTAGCATCACTGACTCAACAGATGTGAGTTGAAGCAAACTCTGGGAGATGGTAAAGGACAGGGAAGGCTGGTGTGCTGTAGTCCATGAGGCCACAAATAATTAGACATGACTCAGCGACTGAACCGGAGAAGGCAATGGCACCGTACTCCAGTACTCTTGCCTGGAAAATCCCATGGACGGAGGAGCCTGGTAGGCTGAAATCCATTGGTTCGCTGAGTGTCGGACATGACTGAGCAACTTCACATTCACTTTTCACTTTCATGCATTGGAGAAGGAAATGGCAACCCACTCTAGTGTTCTTGCCTGGAGAATCCCAGGGATGGGGGAGCCTGGTGGGCTGCCATCTATGAGGTCGCACAGAGTTGGACACAACTGAAGCGACTTAGCAGCAGCAGCAGCAGCAGCAGCGACTAAACAACAACATGGACTCCCAAATTTGCCAACTCGTATTTTAAAAGTCTTGGACAGGAGACTCTGATCCACACTTACGAAAATAAGTCAAGTTAGTATTTGTCCTCTGAAAGTCTATATGCAAGACACCTCATTTGTAGTTTGATTATTTCAACAAAGATGAGTAAAGCATATATAAGTACCAGGCCCTGCTCTAGAGGTTGGGCCCTAAGAGTTACCTAAGTTGGTCTTTGAGTTCAACATCCTCATAGCTGAGTAAGGTCAGACAAAAACCATGCTTACAACATGTAAAAGAAAGCAGCAAAACAGTTTCAAGGTAGTGTGGGAACAGAGGAAAAACAAGAAGACAGAAAGGACAGAAGGTCCCCTGGAGGTGTGAGTATGTCCTGCTGGATGAAATACAGCTAGCCAGAGGAACCTGGCCACAGGAGGTCAGATGGGCACGGCCGTGGGGAAAGGTCCAGGCGGGGAGGGCAGCACGTACGTGCACAGTTGCTGAAAGAGAACGGGGTGGTGCAGACAGCAGTCCTGGGAGTGCAGGAGGGGTACCTAAGGAGCAGCTGCTCTGCAAGCAGTACTATCTCGACATTTTAAAATTCTCTCCAGGGGCTTCCCTGCTGGCTCAGTGGTAAAAAGTCTGCCTGCCAGTGTAGGAGACATGGGTTCAATCTCTGCTCCAGGAAGATTCCACATGCCTTGGTGGAACTAAGCCTGTGCATCACAACTACTGAAGCCTGGGTGCCCTAGAGCCCTCGCTTCTCAGCAAGAGAAGCCATGGGAATGAGAAGCCCACACACTGCAACTAGAGTAGCCCCAGCTCGCCACCACTAGAGAAAATGCCGCGCAGCAATGAAGGTGGAGCTCCGCCGAAAATAACCAATCGATGAATGAAATTATCTCCAAGCTGTGATGATGATTTATGCAATAATTTTTTAAACAGAGAGATGACTCAGTTAGATTTATTACTGAAACTGGCTGCAGTGTAGAAGACAGTGACCTCCTCCAGTGGATCCAAATTTATACTAGAGTAGCCCCAGCTCGCCACCACTAGAGAAAATGCCGCGCAGCAATGAAGGTGGAGCTCCGCCGAAAATAACCAATCGATGAATGAAATTATCTCCAAGCTGTGATGATGATTTATGCAATAATTTTTTAAACAGAGAGATGACTCAGTTAGATTTATTACTGAAACTGGCTGCAGTGTAGAAGACAGTGACCTCCTCCAGTGGATCCAAATTTATTAGCACTTTAGGAAACTGAATTACCATGCATCCAAGAAGCTGGCTAAGCCTCCAAACTTTCTCCAAGCCTAAGCTAAAGCTCGTCTCATCTTTTTGGGAATAAGTGCCTGTTGAGAACTGAAAACTATAATGCATATAAAATCACTTAAGCCACTGCAGCATCGTTTAATTACTTTTGACAACGTGTTTCAATTTCACAGAAATGACGTGACATTTACCTCCGAGTCGTAATCAGCAAGGATCCAGGGGAAGACAGGATACTGCATGAGGTCATTATACGATCTTCCAGCCAAAGTGTTCAAGTGCATCAGATACTGAAAGTTGCTGATTTCACCTCTCTTGGGAAAGATAAATATTCACTTTAAAGCGAGCAATTATTTCCACTATGTTTGCTTTTAAAAATTTATATGCAAAATGAGGCAAAGGATAGTTTCTTACAGATTTCAGAATAACAAAACACTTTTTTTCCTAAAAAGAACAAAAAACTTTTTTGTCTATGGTATATATTTTATAAATTATTAAAGTGGTTTTAACTGAATTACTTATACCTTCTGACTACAAATTATGAAGGATGCTTACATTTTTATTGAACTTACCTCCCATCTCTGAGTCACAGACTTCTCTCCAACCAGAGTGCTAAGCAACCCAGATCTACAAATGATAAATAATTAAATGAACTGTAGGCAACATACTGTTTTAGCAACATATTAATAATTTTAAAGCAAAGTAATTACAAAGCTGAAATTTTAAGTCAATGGATCCATTAATTTTTCAAACTATGGAGGACAACCTACCGGTGGGTCATAAAATCGGTTTAGTGGGTTGTGGTCAGCATTTTGAAATATGAAATAACAGAATTGAATTGAAGAAAATAGAGAACAGAACATTGAAAGGCAGTACACATAGTAAGGGAAAGTATTTTCAGAATTTTAACTAAGTTTGTTACTTGGAATGCAACGTAGTGTATATTTTGTACTGTGGATCATAGCAAATGAATTTGAAATAAACACTGATCTAGTTCAACTTTCAACCTTTTACAATAATTTCTATGTAAATTGATTTATTGTTTATTTTTCACAATAAACTGTGGAAAATTGTGAAAGAGATGGGAATGCCAGACCACCTGACCTGCCTCTTGAGGTCAGGAAGCAACAGTTAGAACTGGACATGGAACAACAGACTGGTTCCAAATAGGAAAAGGAGTCTGTCAAGGCTGTACATTGTCACCCTGCTTATTTAACTTATATGCAGAGTACATCATGAGAAACCCTGGGCTGGATGAAGCACAAGCTGGAATCAAGATTGCCAGGAGAAATATCAATAACCTCAGATATGCAGATGACACCACCCTTATGGCAGAAAGTGAACAGAACTAAAAAGCCTCTTGATTAAAGTGAAAGTAGAGAGTGAAAAAGTTGGCTTAAAGCTCAACATTCAGAAAATGAAGATCATGGCATCTAGTTCCATCACTCTATGGGAAATAGATGGGGAAACAGTGGAAACAGTGGCAGACTATTTTTTGGGGCTCCAAAATCACTAGATGGTGATTGTAGTCATGAAATTAAAAGACACTTACTCCTTGGAAGGAAAGTTATGACCAACTTAGATAGCATATTCAAAAGCAGAGACATTATTTTGTCAACAAAGGTCCATCTAGTCAAGGCTATGGTTTTTCCAGTAGTCATGTATGGATGTGAGAGCTGGACTGTGAAGAAAGCTGAGCTCTGAAGAATTGATGCTTTTGAACTGTGGTGTTGGAGAAGGCTCTTGAGAGTCCTTTGGACTACAAGGAGATCCAACCAGTCCATCCTAAAGGAGATCAGTCCTGGGTGTTTATTGGAAGGACTGATGCTGAGGCTGAAACTCCAGTACTTTGGCCACTTCATGCAAAGAGTTGACTCATTGGAAAAGACCCTGATGCTGGGAGGGATTGGGAGCAGGAGGAGAAGGGGACGACCGAGGATGAGGTGACTGGATGGCATCACTGACTCGATGCACATGAGTTTGGGTGAATTCTGGGAGTTGGTGATGGACAGGGAGGCCTGATGTGCTGTGATTCATCGGGTCACAAAGAGTCAGACACGACTGAGCGACCGAACTGAACAGAACTGAAATTGATTTAGAGATTCAATTAGAATAAGTGATATAGCAGACAATATTTTGCCCACAGTAGGTACACATCATTCCTAAAAGAACTGTTGAAAAAGTGAATGAAAATATGAATATTTTGGGACAGGAAAGATATAGCTTTTCACAAAATTATGCACTTTTTTTAATAGCAGACTTTTCTAGAATGCTATAAAACCCTTAAGGTTTAACAGCTTTGTAACATGGATAATTCATAATCTGAAGTTTGTGAATTGGTCACAAAAGCAGTAGTAATGCACTTAACCATATATTTTATCATCCAAAAGGAAATTAAGAGAGGTGTAAACCTGAGTTCATAAACATTTCTAGCTCAGGAGTACAGATACCACTTTTCACTTCCAGAAAAAGTCTTCCTTTCAGGTAAACTGAGTGCAAAGGATAGTAGGAGGCGCTGGTAGTAAAGAACGTGCCTGCCAATCAATGCAGGAGACAAGACTGGGGTTCAGACCCTGGGTTGGGGAGGTCCCCTGAAGGAGGTTATGTCAACCTACTCCAGTATTCTTGCTTGAAGAATCCTGTGGACATAGGAGCCTGGCGGGCTATAGTTCACGGGGTCACAAAAGAGTTGGATACAACTGAAGTGATTTAGCACTGAAAAAAGAGCTATGATCATTTCTCAACTTTGTAAGAAAGGGAACAACTGAAAAGGAGATTAAAGTTGGAAATGAATTTCTGCTTCTTGCCTTTGAGCTTTGAACAGTTCTTTAAGAATTGCCAACTCAGCAGAGAACAATGAAATAGCAAGTTGGAGATTATCTAGGCAGGCAAAAGTACTAGTAAGTTGCTTACAAGTAGAAAAAAGGCTAAATATGCTTTATGAGAGCCTTTTGCTTCCTGTGTTTATCTTAACAACAACACAAATATTAGGAACAGAACATGTTTCTGAGGTTAACAAAAGCATACATGCAGTATCTGTATTTGTTAAATGTCAGCTAAAGAAAAATAAAAGTAATAATTTAAAGAGAAACACACAAATTTAATATGTATAGATGCAAACAAACTCCAATGCTCTTGCCTGGAGAATCCCAGGGATGGAGCCTGATGTGCTGCCGTCTATGGGGTTGCACAGAGTTGGACACGAGTGAAGTGACTTAGCAGCAGCAGCAATAGCAAACTGGTATCACATTTTATTTACAAATTTACAGAATGTCCAATAAAGTTTTAAGATATTTTCCTGCATCCTGTAATAATTAATTTGTAGCCCCAAAGCACTGCTTCTTTTCCAGTGGATTATAAAGGGCTACTAATACAAAAGGAAATGTATATTTAGAAACAAATCATTAAAAAAATTAAATTAATTAACTGATTAAGTTAATCAGTAAAAATTAAAAAGTAAACATAGAAAGCTGGTATCTACTGAGATAAGCAAACTTATCCACTAATAGCAGAATACAAATGTGGGTAATTTTTATAACAAGGAAACCTGATAAAGATAAAATATCCCAAAACAATAGAATGCCTTATACATAATGATGAATGGCTAGTAAATAAAGGCAAAGTTTCTAAAGAATTTTTTAAAAACAAGAGGAAATATTTATATATAATATGAATAGAAGATGCAGAGTAAAAGTGTCTATTTATACGATGGACTCAATTGGGCACAACTGCATGTTCTCAAAACATTCAAGGAAAATGATCAACATGTGAGACATCTGACACTCGTTTGCCATGAGCGATCAGGCATACATTCTCTTATTTCTAATTCTCAGTATTGTCAAATTGTTCCACAAACCACTGGGGGTTGGGGTGCAGGGATGTTCATTAAAATAGTAAATAATACCATCCAGATATAAATGATCTGGTTTCAGTACTAAACTATAATGTGCAAGAGGCACATGACCTACCCCTGCTCCACGCTGGTGTTCGGCCGCTGCCCAGACACAGATCTGAACTGTCAGTGAGAGATGGCACTACAGCCAAAAACCTGGAAGATTTAAAAATTGCATAAAATTGGAAATGCCATGTCAGTCAGGATCTAATAGGAGCGTAAGAAAGAATGACTCATTTAGAGCTTAACTGCTTATTTACCACCATCCCCTCGACTCCTCAGTAAATGGCAGGCAAAGGGAATATACAGTAATTAGAATACTATAACAAATAAGGGTAAGATGATGGCTTCTAAAGCCAAATATAAAGATACACAGCAAAATCTGACATTTTAGAGTTTTACGTATGTTGCTGCATTACTTGACACACTGATTCACAGGAATTGAGTCAACTTAATGATGTCCCGAAGAGTGACTGAGGGTAAACACCCACGTGACAGCAAGCACGGCTAATAGCTAAATGAATGACAGGACACCACTGACAGATGAAATCATAAACACGAGAAACACCGTTATGCGACACTGTTATGATTATTTTCAGAGTTGCTCCTAATGTCAACATATATTTCTGAAGGGCAACCAAGAATTGTGGGAAAATCCTTGGAATGAATGTGGACCTTGAACTTGGCACATACGCAGAAATCTCTCAGCTAAAGACAAACTCATCTTCTTGTAACAACTTCTAGTTGGGAAGAGCAGATAATTTACCCATGTTGAAAATGATACCATGCTTAGAAATTAATAAGACAGTCAACTAACATTTCAATCGTTTACTTAGTTCTTCCCAATCAACATCCACGGGGACTTTATCTGCAGAACCTCCCTCATTTCTCTCATGCTCACAGGTAGCGCTGCTGTACTGCAGTGATAAACAGTGTTGCTGAGTATTAGTCACTCCTCATTGGAAACACAAAGCTTCCCTAATAGAGGGATTGCCAGGATTTATGTTACTCTCTGGACTTCCCAGGTGGTGCTAGTGCAGAAGACAAGCGACTCAGATTCCATCTCTAGGTCGGGAAGACCCCCTGGAAGAGGGCATGGTAACCCACTCCAGTATTCTTGCCTGGAGAATCCCATGGACTTAATAGAGGGATTGCCAGGATTTATGTTACTCTCTGGACTTCCCAGGTGGTGCTAGTGCAGAAGACAAGCGACTCAGATTCCATCTCTAGGTCGGGAAGACCCCCTGGAAGAGGGCATGGTAACCCACTCCAGTATTCTTGCCTGGAGAATCCCATGGACAGAGGAGCCTGGCAGGCTGGGTTGCAAAGAGCAGACACAACTGAAGTAACTTAGCATGCATGCACGTAGACTACTTTTCAAAGAATAAGGGCTATCTTATTACCTACCATCAGTTCATAAAAGCTTTATTATTCACACATCCAACAGAAGAACTTTCAAGCACACGAACATACACTGTTTTTCTTCTAGGTGAACACAGTTTACCAAAAATGAAATACGGTCAGATTAAATCAACTGCTCTATTTGGTTGTGCTACTTTTTCAAGGATGAAGGTATCCAACTTACCTTCCAAAGTCAGAAAAGTCTCACAAGAATATAAATTCTAAGGAAATTCAGGCTCTGCATTCAATAGCAAGGTATGGCACTGTCTTCTTTTTGGTAAATATGAACAAAGCCTATTCTGAACCTAAAGTATTATTTTTTAAGCTATAGTTTCATCATTCCTTTATACTTAAAGAGATATTTTGATGAAGTCTAGTGTAAGTTACCAGAAGGAAAAAAAAAAAGTTCTTTCAAAATAGAAGAACATCAGAAGAAGCATGCTTCAAAAGCCTGGCAAAATTGAAACATTTTCTTCAAAGAAGTTAATTCAAGTATTTAACTGATTTTTAAAAAACAAGCTGAACTGGTAATGCTTTATATCTCCCATTCCTTCCCACAATACAGCATTATGAAGTATTCCTAATAAACTATACCTCTGATAAACTTTGTTTCTGATTCCTTTCTGAAAAGCAAGGAGGTAGTTTCGTCCATCTCCAGAGAAAACTTCCACAGCGATAGGCTGAAAAGATCAGAGGGAAAGACATTAAGAAAAAATGCAAGTAAAGGTTACATATTAACTTTTCCACTATGAGTTTCTATAATATTGAAGAAGTTATTCTGATGACTGGAAAGCATTTTTTGAGTCATGAATTCCTAGCAGATTAAACTACAAAACAGACGGAATTTGTTCTGCTCAATTTGTTTCTAAAATCCTTACTAGAAAATGGTAAAATAATTACAAAATTATAATTTTGTACATTTATAGCAAATGCAATTTTTATGCAACAAATATAAATCTGGATAACTATAGGGAGAGGTAGATAACAAAGATATCACTCAAAGTTTTAGGATGCTTTTTTTGAAAAGGGATGTATTATAAAGGTATGCCACATGTGACATGAGCTTGTCTATATACAACCAATTCCAAAACTCTAAGGAATAAGGGGGGAGCCTATCGTGTATACATCCTCTAAATAAAGGAACATGACAAAATGTTTATTTCTACCAAATCAACCAACCTGCAGGAGATATCTCCGTTTATGCACTTCCTTGATATCTTCATATGCAAAGATGCTGCACGTTCTCTTGAGCTGACTGGGGCCTTGCCTGGCTCCTCTAGGGATAATTGGCTCATGCATACTGGAGGAAGCCCGGAAAAAAGGAGGCAACAGAAACAAAGTAAGAGGTAAACTCACTGTTCAACAAATGGGAGTGCTGTTTTCAACATGTGGAAAGAAGCAGGACATAATGTATCTGAATATTTAGTTTAAAAAAAAAACTTTTAAGAGAGTAATTTGTTAGCAATTCAGTATACACTGTCAACAAAAGTCCGTTTAGCCAAGGCTATGGTTTTTCCAGTAGTCATGTATGGATGGGAGAGTTGGACTATAAAGAAAGCTGAGCTCTGAAGAATTGATGCTTTTGAACTGTGGTGTTGGAGAAGACTCTTGAGAGTCCCTTGGATGGCAAGGAGATCCAACCAGTCTATCCTAAAGGAGATTAGTCCTGGGTATTCATTGGAAGGACTGATGCTGAGGCTGAAACTCCAATACTTGGGCCACCTGATGTGAAGAGCTGACTCACTGGAAAAGACCCTGATGCTGGGAAAGACTGAGGGCAGGAGAAGGGGACGACAGAGGATGAGATGGTTGAACAGCATTACCAACTCAATAGACATGAGTTTGGATAAACTCCGAGAATTGGTGATGGACAAGGAGGCCTAGTGTGCTGTGATTCATTGGGTCGCAGAGTCAGACATGACTGAGCGACTAAATTGAACGGATACTAGAAATCCTCTTTGGTGAATATAACTTAAAAATAAAATCCCATTATTACTGCTAGGGCATATCTACAGTCATAGCTGGTACAGTGCCAAGGTCTATATACCTTTAAGGGGCCAAGAAAATGTTTTAATATCTTTTAAAATCAAAAGAAAAAACTTTGAATTTTTAGGTAGAAGAAAATGTTGTACTATATAGTGAATATATTCATCTTTAAACCAACACAATCAGAAAACATCACTTTAAATAATTTTATATGCAAGAGGAGGCCCATAAAAGTCATCATGTGGCCCTGATAGCTGCTAAAAATGATAACATGAAATTATCTCCTAGGAATGAAGATGGGCTTCCCTGGTGGCTCAGAGGTTAAAGCATCTGCCTGGGTTCAATCCCTGGGTTGGGAAGATAGCCTGGAGAAGGAAATGGCACCTCACTCCTAAAAACTTTGAATTTTTAGGTAGAAGAAAATGTTGTACTATATAGTGAATATATTCATCTTTAAACCAACACAATCAGAAAACATCACTTTAAATAATTTTATATGCAAGAGGAGGCCCATAAAAGTCATCATGTGGCCCTGATAGCTGCTAAAAATGATAACATGAAATTATCTCCTAGGAATGAAGATGGGCTTCCCTGGTGGCTCAGAGGTTAAAGCATCTGCCTGGGTTCAATCCCTGGGTTGGGAAGATAGCCTGGAGAAGGAAATGGCACCTCACTCCAGCACTCTTGCCGGGAGAATCCCATGAAGGGAGGAGCCTGGCAGGCTACAGTCCATAGGATTGCAAAGAATCGGACACGACTGAGCAACTTCACTTCACTTCAATGAAGATGACCGTGTCCACATTCACCATGTACATTAGGTGTTCAAAACGTTAGAGGAAGAGAAGAGCATGTTGATTTTCTAAGTTTTTAGCTTTTTATCTTTCTTCTTGTTTTGTCTGTCTCTGGGTTTCCCATTACCCAGTATCACGTCTATCAAGGGGCTGGCAGAAGAAAAGGAAGCTGGATCAACTCGGCCAGTTAATTCCTGCCTGTGCATAGGTCACACCGCTTCTAGGGTGCTCAGAGGACATGGGCGTGCTTACATCTGTTGGAGTTTTGTACAGCTGCCTGTGTTTCTGCTATAACTGTGTTTGCACTGAGATTTGAAAAAAGAACACTACACATTCAGAATAACATAAATATACAGATGACAATATCAAGAACTTCTATTATATCTAATGCTATTAATGCATAGCAATAAATTTTATTTAGTTTTCATTTTGATAAATAAGGCAAATTTGTCCCTTATAGCTTTGAAATATTATTCTTTTGAACATGTAATAACATGCATACAAACTGAGAGAGCATTACTTAAAACATAACTTTTCATTAAAAAAAAAAACTATGTAGGTATCTTGTTTGCTAAAGACAGCTATACTTTGTGTCTCTTCATTCATTTACTTACTTTGGAGGTAAGGTTTCAATATCTCTTATTTCTCTGGTTGCTGTCATTGTAAATCCATCAATCACATAGAAATGCTCTTTACCAAAGAGGAGTAGCCCCTCACTGGTATCAAGGCCCTGGACTCGAGCACAGCGGTACATGTGCTGGATCTATTAAGAAAACCAGAAACATTCATTAGTATAGTTTTGAAAATATCAACTAATTTCTTAAAAAAAAAAACAAAAAAAAACCAAAGGAAGCAAAACATTTTTAAACATGGATTTAATGGGCAAAGAAAATTTTACCAAGATGTTACTGTGTGATGGCACCCCCTGAGCTAAGCATATTAATCTCAGAACAAACATAATAAACAGAATAGCTAAGACTGCAGTCTTGAGTTGCAGTTTGACTTCAGTAAAAGGAAACAACCTTCTATTCACATCCATCCACTCAATCACTTATCCCAGGATTCAGTGAGTACTAACTCTGTGCCAGACCCGTGTGCACAAGGTTCCAGAGTCAGTGAACAAGTCAGAAGAGGAGGGAGACAGACAGAAACTTTGCAGGAAGGGGAACTGAGGCACACATGTGGGGAGCTTCCGACTGAGCCCTTGGCCAGGCAGGACACACAGAGTGAGAAAGGAATGCAGAACCTGACATTCCCGGGTGACTTTCTAGTTTTGTCATTTAACTAGAGATTTGGTCAGATTTCTTCGCGTCTCTGGGCTTCTGTATCTTCAAGTAAATTTCAAATATCTTCAGTGGCATGTTATAAGAGTGAGAGAATATATAGAATCATGTTAGCAACTGCTGGCTGTCTTCTCTTCCACACAGCTTACTTTCCTCTTCTTCCATAACAGCCTCTGGAATTTGGCTCTGTTCGCTCCCCACTGGATTCCGCCTGCCTGGCAGACTGTGGTGCCATTGTGAAAAGCCAAACTTGGCAGAAGTTGTATTTTCCTCATAGAAGGACGGACTTGCTAAAGCCCTCAATGTTACCATTGTTTCCGTTCCAACAGGCAGGATCTAGTTCTTAGCAAAAATTCCTTCTTGCTTATACTTAGTTTAACATGAGTCAAGGAAAAAAAAATCAGCTACTGAATCAGAGTCAAACAACTGTCAAATGGATGTCAGTCTAAATGCACTTCCTGTACTATTCAAGCTTAAAGCAATTAGAGCAAAGGCTGTACTCATAAGATCAGAAGCTTAAAACATGACAGTTTCAGAAAATAAACTAAAAGAGACAAATTTAAGTTTCAACACCACATGTGAACTACAATAAAACTAGAATGTTACAGAGAAAAAACCTGACATACTTCTAAAATAATTCTATTTTAAGTAAAACAGACACATAGAAAATGCTATTTCCTAAGTGCATACCTTAAAGAGTTTTCCAATGCTTAAAATACGATGCAACCAGCATCCAGAACAAGAAACAACATTCCAAAGCTCCCAGACGCTTATCATGTGCTTCCTTCAGACCTACTGTACTTTTACAGTTACAATTTTTTTAATGTTTTCATTCAAGATTAATCAGGCTATATACTTGAACAGAATCTGAAAAAATTAAGCTCTAATTTCTAGTTACTATTTCTTAGTAATATTTCAAGGGTTATACCACAATCTACCATAACAGACAAACACAATCTTTAAAGACGTGATGCTTCACATTCAGTTCTTTCAGTCTTCTGTCCCTTTATTCATTCAACCAAACTCTCCTTCATTCAAGGTTTACAGAGTACGTATCAGGTGATTTAGAGCTGTGCAAGGCACTGGGTAGAAATAAGAAAACAGTGTCTGCCTACAGAGAGCTCACTCTCTAGGGGAAGAAACAGTCACAGGAGCAAAGAATCATAACACAATAAAATGAGTGACAGACATAAAAGAAAATGAAAGTATTAGTCCCTCAGTCGTGTCTGACTCTTTGTGACCCCATGGACTATAGCCCTCCAGGCTCCTCTGTCCATGGAATTCTCCAGGCAAGAATGCTGGAGTGGGTTGCCATTCCCTTCTCCAGGGAGCAATAGATATAGGACTTTTATAGTTACAACTTTTTTTTCCTCTCTCTTTATGTTTTCATTCAAGATTAATCAGGCTACATATATTTGAACAGAATTTAAAAAATTGAGCTCTAAAAGAGTGAAAGACATAGGGCTTTATAAAAGCTTAGAGGAGGGTATTTACATCTGGGCTGGCAAAACCCCGAAGGAAAAGTTCCTATGTGTTGAGTACTAAAGACTCCAGATAAATGAAGCTTTATCAAATGTGGGTTATAGGAATAGAGGTTATGCGAATGACAGACAGGGGCATTTATGCAGAAAATGCAGTGAGTAAAATGCAGATTAAAGAACCAACGTCATGGATGGAGTGAACTGCAAGGTTCAAAGTGCTACAGGGGCTCAGGCTACATGGCAGAGTCAGTAAACTAAGCCTAGAGGGGTCGCAGGTCATGAGATTGGAGCGACAAAGGAAGGCCAAATAGTCTTCTGTGAGTGAAGCTGAGTGTAGAGGTGAAATATGAGGCTGGGGGTGATGGGCTCAAGGCTTCAGGGTGATGGGTTAGTTGAAGCTGTAGGGAAAAATACAGGACCAAATTATTGAACAGGCTGTGTACATGGGATTGAAATAGAATTAAGGGGAGAGATGCAGTCTGGTAAAGGGTATACAGAGGAAAACAGGGAACTAGGTGTCAATGTTAATCCTGTATCTGATGCCACTTCATGCTGGTCGGTGTCCGGAGCGGTAAGAAAGTCCAGCAGATGAGGGTGCTGAACCCAGAAGGGGCTTAGTACTGATTTCACTGCAGAGGCTGCAGTATGTCTCTTTGGCTGCCAGATAAATACCCTTCAGCTGTCTTGGAAAAGGGAAACAAACCACTCAGCGCAACCCCTCCTGTCCAGAAGCCCAGCACCTTTTCGCCCTCCTCCAACAGGCGCAGCAGGGTGGCGTTGTCCGTTTTCTCCTCCTCTTCTATTGAGCTGCCCTCAGCTGTCTGGTCCTGTAACTGCTCCTGCGTCTCCTCATCGCCTCCGTCCGGTGCTGACCGCGACCGTTTGAGAGGTGGCTTGACCAGTCCTGCAGGACAAGAGCCAAGAGGGCCATGTGGTCTCACGGGGGCCACTGGGGAGCAGCTTAGTCTCAGAGAGTCCCTCCTGCACAATTTGAGAGAGTTCAGGAAGGCATGCACACACTTCAGTGGCCAACAGCACAGGCTCTAGGGACTTCCCTGGTGGTCCAGTGGTTAAGAATCCGCCTTCAAATGCAGAGGACATGGGTTCGATCCCTTGGTCAGGGAACTAAGATCCTAAATGCTGGGTAACACCAGGGCAACTAATACCATGGGCTGCAATTAGAGAGCCCGTGGGCTGCAGCTACTGAGCCCAAGTGCTCTAGAGCCCATGAGCTACAACTAGAGAAACTCTCTGCAACAAACAGCCTGTGTGCTGCAATGAAAACCCAGTGCTGACCAAAAAATCACCACACTACAAAAAACCCCAACACCAAAACAAATAAAAAACGCTAATCACCACCCATCCTGCCCCTGCCAAAAAAAAAAAAAAATAATAATAATAATAACCAAAAAAAACCTCCCAAAAACCCACCCCACTAAGCACAGATCTGGTATTAAACAGCTGTATGACCTGGGAGTATTACCTGCCCTCTCTGAATCTCAGAGGGTTCTCATTTATAAAAACAGGACAAAAATATTATCTCTCCTGGATACCTGGAGGACTGTTGGAGAACTAAATGAGGTAATTCCGATCAAGTGCTTAGGATTGTATATGATAAATAGTAAACTCTCAGCAAGAGTCAGATGACAGTGATAAACAGATTAGCAGAGTGAATGGTAACAGGGGTGATGCCAACGGGTGGGTTTTACTGAGGGGATACCATCAATAAATGGTCAGTCGTTATCAGAAACAAGAATAAGGACCGCAAGTTATAAACATGATTGTAAGAGATCCCACCTACATGGAGGGCCCAGGAGGGCGATTTTAAGACTCACACTACAAGTGGCAGTATGGTCATTCAGACACGAATCAATCTATTTAACTCATCAGATCATGAAGAGTAAGAACACCATTCTTTTTGATACAGGGCTGGATACTTTAATTTGCCCAGTAAGTTAACATTTTACTGCCTACATTTTGATAATTTTATTGATAATCACAGGAGGTGAAATTAAAATCTGATGAAGGTAACCACTGATATCCCGAAGTATAGGAAACAAACAGGCTCTAGGACTCTATCTCTAAATCTCACATTTAATATTCTTTAGTTTGTTTCCTCAAAAGTAATGTCACATCTATCTACTATAGTTGTTCTAAGAATTTTGGAAAAACATATCTGCTAAAATCCTACCCTTTGAACCCAAGTTATCAGAGGTTCTGCTTTGTCTTGGGAAGAACTTATTTTCACATAGCAAAGACTACAATAAATAAGCTGGAGAAGGAAATGGCAACCCACTCCAGTATTCTTGCCTGGAGAATCCCAAGGACAGAGGAGCCTGGCAACTACAGTCCATGAGGTTGCAAAGAGTCAGACACGACTGAAGCAACTCAGCACGCACATACAATATATAAGCAAGAAAGAGCAAGTCTTGCTGAGGACATCCAGCAGGGGAAAAACTTACAGCTGCTTTATTTATAGTTTGATGAATCAAAACTTCCAATTCTATATCTATCAAATATCTAGCACATCACAGTAGTGACACCAATATTAGTGGTTTTAGCTCAATTAGAAATTAGGAAAACTGAGGCTAAGAGAAGCTAAATGCCAGTGACCCAAACACATCACCACAAACTCTGTGAATTATATACCTTGGTTATAGCCATTAAACACAGCTTTGGACATATCTCAATGACTTTGCTGATGCACTGTCAAGAAATAAGAAGGCTGAAAACTCTGTTTAACTACTAAAAATTTCAAGGATTCTATGAAAATATTAGGTCACTTATGAAATATTTAGTCATCATGACTAAAAATATGACTATGAAATATTCATAGTCATCATGAGAGAAAACAGGTATGATAGGAGAAGCTGACCACAACTATAGATAAATGCTTTTTGTTGATATGGCCATATACTATTAGATTTTTATCAATAAGATCTGCAAATAATTTTTAACTTACACTTTTAATTCACATTCCAGGGCTTAATCTATAGATTATACCAAGACTCTTAAATTTATGATTACTTCAGAGGCTTATATTCTTGCCTGGAGAATCCCAGGGACGGAGGAGCCTGGTGGGCTGCCGTCTATGGGGTCGCACAGAGTCAGATATGACTGAAGCGACTTAGCAGCAGCAGCAGCAGAGGCTTAAAAAATAACAATGGATTGATTTTACTTTTTCAACATCAACTGAGTCCCCATTGTGTGCTAGACATGTGCCAACATCTATAAAGGGATGAGAGAAGTAACCTCTGCCTCTGAGAAACTGATCATTTAGGAAAACATAAAATTACTGACATTGC
Source organism: Madoqua kirkii (assembly GCA_006408675.1). Classification (NCBI taxonomy): domain Eukaryota; kingdom Metazoa; phylum Chordata; class Mammalia; order Artiodactyla; family Bovidae; genus Madoqua; species Madoqua kirkii. The sequence continues at coordinate 66,821 of SJYC01054204.1, forward strand.
TGTAAAAGATAGAACTAAAGTGCCACTGGAGCCGGGGAGCTGAACGAGAAGGCTTCAGTGGAGCACAGTCGGATCAGTATCTTAGGACAAAATTGGGAAGGCCCAGCTCACAGAGAAGCTGTAGAAGAGGGCAGAGGGCGCACATCTACAAATGTCCAAAATCAAAAAGCCCATGGCCATTTTAGTCCAATCCCTGATCACAGGCAGGTCTTACGAGGCTCACAAAGTATAGATTTGCAATAATATGTTTTAGCTCATAGGAGAAAAGACAATTATTTCTTACTGTTGGCTAACATGAGCTAATGACACATTTAATGGTTGTTTTAATTTTATAAATATTCACTTAGTTATTAGGGCCTTAACTTAAAATATCAAGTACCACAGAGAATTCTGGCAGATACAGTGGAAAAAAAAAAAAATCAAGCCGATGGGTACATGACATTCATCTGTAGGCTATAAAGAAGAGCCAGTCTCTTTAGTTCTGATATAGAAATCCATCTTTAAGAAGGTTGATACACTAAAATATGCATAGAGACTTTTAAGGTTGGCCCTACTGTTTATAATATATAAATAGTCGCTCAGTCATATCCAACTCTTTGTGACCCATGGACTATAACCCGACAGGCTTCTCTGTCCGTGGAATTCTCCAGGCAAGAATACTGGAGTGGGTAGCCATGTCCTTCTCCAGGAGGGCCTTCCTACTGTTTAGAGTTGCTAATATTTTTCATATGAATTGAAGCGAAGGAACGCTCCCAAGTGTTTTTAATTAAAGTCAGAGTGGAAGGCTGCTGACCTTTGACTTTAGCAATCGTGTCTTCACCATGTTCTGGTTCCTGCTGAGCAGCTTCTCCTTCGGAGCTCTCTACGATGGCATCCTGCACAATGGCTGGGTTGCCGGAAGCTAGTCGCATGTAGTATTCTTTACTGTCATAACTTACGGCTCTTCTGTATCGAGCAGGTTTCTATGGAACAGCAAAAGGAAAGTGCTCAGCTAATTCATCTTCAAGAATTAACAGACTGTACACAGTAAAAGCACAGACTTTTGGGTTAGGTTTCTCTCTTTTTAAATTGCACTGACTTTTAGAAGACAAATATGAAACAACAATATTAGCAGTTTTGACCTTTCCAAAAAAAGAAATACATCATCTTTTGCCAAATGTTTCCCTGTTAGTATAGCACAGTCTTCCTGATGCAGCAGTACAGTAGAGAGAACACCCAGTGTCAGAAAGCATCATGTCGTAAGGGGATGTTTGGTTTGTGGAGAGCCTGGAATTTTGCTTCTGCCCCAAGTAAACAGCTTAGGCCTAAAGGGCCATCCCTTTGGTAGGAACTACCTGTGTGTGTACTGCAGATACTTGGAGGTAGAAAGCCAGAACTGCCCTTTTCCTCCTGGTATTCCCAAGTCTCACTGTAACACTGGGAATGGCCCAACCCTTCAGAGTCCGGACTCCACATGGAACTCACTGGCTTCAGGCCAGATGACACCATCTGGTTCACCGGCCACTCCAGCTTCTGTCTCTAACTTGCTAAAACAACACTTTTGTTTGTTGTGTAAAAGAATATGATCCAGAAACTTAATAACTAAATGAGTGTATCAAGAACATACATAAGTCCATTCTGAAGAAGAAATTAATTACCCAGAAACATCAGAAGAGATTTAACCTTTTGGTGTTTAATACAGAGCATTTTCTTTTCAGAATAATTAATATTTATCTTCAAAAACAGTTTTTTCCAGTTGACCCAAACTGTTTTCTTAAAACGACAATGAGAAATTAAGGTTTAAAATTTCCTATAAAATTGTAAGACCAAAGGGAAAAGTTTATATATTCCTTGACCAGAATGACCCAGGCTTTGAATTAACAATTAAGAAAAAGATAAAGAGTTTGAAACACGTTTAAAGAACTTCTCTTTCTAAACATTATTTGCTTCCCCAGGAAGTCACATTTTTAGCA
>SJYC01054205.1:0-53914 GCA_006408675.1 Madoqua kirkii
TTGCATTCTCAAAATATATATTGTTTAGTATCTAGAAGAATTAAATGAGAAATTGAAAACAAACTTGGTGGTGTCAGGCTGCCCATCACAACATGCCTTGGGACTTGTTAGCTTATGTGTGAAGCAGTACAATTCTCACGGTGAGAGCGATGGGTATTCAGCCTGTTAGTGAGCTGCATAGGGATCCTAGAAAGCTAATGGGAACAAAGCAAGAGAGACAAGAACATCTCTCAGTAGGAATGAAATTCACTTTTTTCAACTCTATGGAACTTACAGAAACAACAAATCGAAAGTTATCCCTTTAGGTTAGTCTAGTCTACCATGCACTAATATAAAATAAAAGAAAACCAAAACAAAGAAATTAAAAAAAACACTGTAAATATTTTGCATTTTTTATGGTATTTTGTGGTTTACCTTTTGAGGAATGATATCATCAGGTGTCTCAGGCTGTTTACTTGGGACCTCAGACTGAAAATAGGGTATTAAGTATAGACACATCAGAAAAAAATAACAAAGAACAACACAAAAATAAAATACTCTTGAGGATTGTATGAAATATGGAAGATGCACTCTCACAAAATTAATGTGATATCCTGAGCTGCTTGAAATAATCACTTAGCATCTTGTGATTATTTTCTCAATTATCAAAAGTAGTTTTACAGTAAAACATAACTGCTAAAATTCTCAAGGTTACTGAACAAGACAGACTTCAAAGTCACACAGACAAAACTTGAGCCAGGTTGCCAGTGTCATGGACAACTTATAGACAACTCTTTATATGGCTTCAAAGGAAAAACAGAGAAAACTGGATAACAGAACCTAGTTCCAGCTATTATTAATATCTTGCATCTTTTCCTATGCTTATCTCTCGATCTGTTTTGCAACAGAAGCAACTGGTTTGAAGTATTATCTACAGTATCCCAAACCACAGAAGTCACTAAGTGCTTGTTAGTGAAAAAACATTTTCCCCTAAAAGCCAGAGTACCTACTTCCTTTGCTGCCTTCATAGCTGAGACCCCAGAGAGGCTGAATGTGGAAGGAAGCTTGGATTATCAGCCTCCAAACCAAAAGTTTCTCTAAACAGTACTTTTTTTTTTTTAATGAACAAAGCGTTACTAAAATAAAGTTCTTAGCTCATGAATATGTATATTTAAGAATTTCACATTCACTATTATGTAGGCTGATAGCTGGCATTAAAACTGGGCTTTTTTTTTTTAAACATTACTTTTTAAACAATAAGGTAGCTGCTTTATATTTTATCCTCAGAATGAAACTGAGTAACAAGAAGGCAGTATCTGTTGAGCTGCAGCGTGTGGCCTGTGCATGTAAACACACAATCGGATAGCTACAGACAGACAATAACACATCCAAGCAACCTTTCAGTTCTTCTTTTCACAGTCTGTATTTGGAGATGACTTTCAGTACCTTCTCTTACAGTAAATATGGGCAGGCAAAATGCTTTCATAAATGTTTGCCTCCCCTGGCAAAACAAACACCAAACTACTGGGCACACTCAAGTACTTAATATGGTTTAATAAACATCTCTCCTTAAAAGCGAACTTTTAAAAGAATACCTTACATTGACAGATAATCTTTAAAACACACATCTGTGTTCTCAGTCGTGGTAAAGGTTTGGGTTACGTGAGTATCACTACACATTTGTTGAGACTCACTGAATGGTACACTTAGGATTTATATATTTCAAAATATATAAAATTCATGTCAATAAAGAAAGAATTCTGAACAAATACTAACTCCATTGCTATACATGTGGAAGTGTTTAGGGGTGAAGGATACTGATTTCTCCAACTCATTTTGAAATTAACTAAAAAATAAAACAAGATAGACCACTGGACAGATGTGTGATAAACCAATATAGCAAAATGGGCCAACTGCTATTATCAAACCCAATTCTGATGCCCACTATATATCCCCAACTAGAATGTGGGCAGGGCCTGACACGTACATGATGCTGTGTTCCCTAGAGCATATGATGGAGTGCTGGTTCAATACACATTTACTCACCGAGCCACTAACAGGTTCTTTCTTTACTAAAAGATACAGTGTTCAACGTCAAAGGTATATGTATACTAATAATTTTCATATATCATAGTTCTATTTAATTTAAAAAATTTATAAATTATTATTATAACTATGTTTATACAGAAATTTAAATTTTTCAATGTCAGAATTTCTAGTAAATAATTTTATATTTTCTTTACTTCTAAGTGTTCTCTGTTGTTGGCAATGGAATTTCCTGAGCTGCTTAGTTCATACATAGCATATAAAAATATATGCAGAGGAAGCCACGGGAGACTTCCAAGAAAAGGAACTTAGGTGAGCTGTTTACCCTTCTGCCCTGAGCAGTTCAACATTAAATGGAAACAGTGAGGGTTTTATCCCAATAATATTTGCAAAGAACAGTAAATTTGTTTGAGACTATTATTCTGTGAAAATAAGGGGCTTGCAGAATTAAAACCTGGTTTTAGTACTTAAATATAATTATTAAGTGGCAAAGTTTGGAATTTTATTCTCCTTTTTCAGGATTCAGAGCCACTAGCTGCTTACAAACCACCAGGTTTTGTATTTGCATCATTTCTGAGGCTCACATCTTAATATTTATAAATAATATTACCACTTACAATACAGAATTATAGTACAACTCAGTATAGCTATTTTAGATTTGAAATCAACCCTCCAAGAAAAGTCCCTGTGCAAAGGGGATAAATTACTTTTAAGTGCAATTAGAAAATTTTCCACATGTATATACCTTTTCTTAGGACAAAATTAATTTTTGTTCTCATTAAAATAATTTTAGTTGATAAAACTTCAAAGCTTTTAATCCTGTGGCAAATGAAACACTAAAATATTCTCTACATTCTCACTAAAAAGCTAACTTAAAAATAAAGTTCAAAACTTAAACAATAAAAGATAAGCTACTTTTTAACACAGTATGCAGCACTATCCAGGTTTAAGAAATAATGACCAAAGAAATAATCACTTGATTATTTCTAACACATCAAAGATTTTTAAAACAAGAAATAACTTTGAAATCATCACTGTATGTTCACCTCAAGCAACAGGACTAAAGAGTTAAATGTTACTTAAAACAATGATTCTTCTTAATAAATAAGGTGAAGATCAAATCATTTGTCCTTACTCCAGGCAGAACCTATTATACCTCTCAAGAGGCTTCAAAAGCAATTTTTAGTACCGGTTATACCTGAAATACTTCTTAGGTTGTGAAAAGTACTGCCTATGTTTTATAAAGATGGGTACAAGGAGAACGGCGCATTTCCACAAGCGGAAAGACGTGACTGGTCTCTGATTCTGGGAGGCAATATTCAAAATGGCTCAGAGTAGAGGAGGATTTATTATGAAACTGACGATGCTTATACCTCAACAGTCCTCACTTCCCATGTGCTCCTTTCAAAGCCCTGCAAGAAATGCTCTAGCAATTTTTTATTCATAATGCAATACTCTTTTTATTATAGAGCCTCCCCAAGTTACAGAAACTTTACACCCCATAAAATTTGACTCTAGCCCTTTGCAGTGCAAGAATAATGAGGAAAATTCTATAAGAATACTGAATGGGAAGCAATGGATAAATTCTAATTTAGGAAGAAAGAGCATTGACAAGTCCATTCATTGAACACTTATTAAGCTCTATATACGCTTCAGCATTAGAGAGAAAAAACCTAATATATGGGACTTTCCTGGTGGTCCAATGGTTGGGACTTAGCCTTCTGGTGCAGGCAGTGCAGGTCCCATCACTAGCTTGGGAGCTAAGATCCCGTATGACTTGTGGCCAAAGGAAAAAAAAAACCCTAAACACAACATGTAGGCAATGTTGTAGCAATTTCATCAAAAACTTAAAAAAAAATGGTCCACATCAAAAAAATTCTTTGAAAATAAAAAAAAGAAAAAAAATTTAATATATGGTTTCTCTCTGAAAGAAATTCACTGTCTGTTGATAATGTCTCAAAGCCACCAGAGATTGGAATCTTTTTTCAAAACTGATTCAACTTCTGAGGAATTATCAACCTATAGTTATTATATCTTGCTCTGCTACTTAGTATTATATCTTGCCCTGCTACCTAGAAGAGATTCCTTAATTTTCTAGGCTTCTATTTCTCATCTGTGAAATTGGGATAATAACGTAACTACACTTCAGAGGGCCCTGGAATTGTAAGTGAATGCGCTGCAGAGCATCAAGCTCACTGTGCCTTGTAAGTATCTGGGCACTCTCTTTAATATTTATCATTTATTCACCTGTGCCAGGTATTCATTGCAGCATGTGGGATCTCTTTTGGTCGTGGCATGCATACTTAGTTGTGGCATGGGAGAATCTAGTTCCCTGACCAGGGATCGAACCCTGGCCCCCTGCAGTGGGAATGAAGAGTCTTATCCACTGGACCACTAGGAAGTCCCTGTTCTTTTTTATTTTACAATAGAAGTTAGTGAAATAGCGTTTGCTTCTACTTTTTGGAATTTCCCTTGATGTCAATATTGCCAGATAGCATATTCCATAAAAAAAAGTGGACATTTAATGGCGTTTCAAGTTTACAGATTTTGAACTAGCACCACCGAAATCATTATTCATTCGGAAAATCTCATCATAGCAGATTAACCCTGACTTTACATGAACTAAAGCAGCATGAATCCCACAATCTGTAATCATCTCCTCTTCCCACCTGCTTTTTCCTTTTTTGTAAATATATCTCTAACATTTCTCAACTGCCTTGTATTTCGCAATATGTAACCCAATTGTTGGAGGGGGGGGGGGCTCCATATGGTGTACATTTATTTCTGAGACTGTTTATAGATTTCACAGGCTGATGAACTCCTTTGATAAGGTAAAATGCTAATAATATTAAGGTTGTAATTGTGAACTCTGAATAGGTTATTATGTTTTTATCTGATATAGAACTTCAAACACACTTTTGTAACTTAAGGTTTTGGGAGGTAAGGAGGGGGCAAGGGATAAATTGAAGATTGGGACTGACATATACACACTGAAACGGAAGTGGCTCAGTTGTGTCTGACTCTTTGCAACTCCATGGACCGTAGCCTACCAGGATCCTCCATCCATGGGATTTTCCAGGTGAGAGTACTGGAGTGGGTTGCCATTTCCTTCTCCAGGGGATCTTCCCAACCCAGGGACTGGACCCAGGTCTCCTGCACACTGCTACATATAAAACAGATAACTGATAAGGACCTGCCACATAGCAGGTATAGAGTTCCTTGTATAGCACAGGGACTCTACTCAATACTCTGTAATGGCCTGTATGGCAAAAGAATCTAAAAAGAGAAGAGATATATTTATATGTATAACTAACTCACTATTTTGTACAGCTGAAATTAATAACACTGTAAATTAACTATACTCTGATAAAAATTTTTGAAAATACTTTTGTAAAACAAATGATAACGTTGTAAGAAGCAATGGAGCACACATGGTTAAAAAAAAGAAAACCTATGGTTATGTTACCCAAAAAGTGTATACTTCAGTTATACAGTGAATGGTCTCATATTTAAGAGAGCACATTCATCTTCTATTTTCATATTCTTAAATGTATTCAAGTTGAATACGTGTTGACTTCATAAAAACATATTTTATCAAATTGCTACAAGCTTGAATTCTTATTCAATTATTTACTTGGGAAAAATGGATGAATAATCAGAGACTGTCCTGCCAGTCTGCTCTGACAAAAGTAGGTGCCATTAGAAGGATGAAAAAATATGGGTGGATCTTTTTTTCTATAGAGTGCACTAGTATGAGAAATTATAGTGCTTTAAGTTAAAATTTACAAAGTATGGCATTTTTGACAGAATGAAATAGCTTTGAGAAAAATAAACTTTAGGGAGCAATCTTTAAAAAATTGCAAACAACTATATATTAGCAGGTCTAAGATCTATGATATACTAAGTAGCAATAGGACAAAGTGCAATTAGCACAAGATAAAGGAAGCCAGGGTTCTGGCTGAGAAAACAGAGGCACTGGCGCAATCCAAGTTGTCTCGTGTCACACCATCTTCTCACTAGAGACACACGCGCCAAGTCTTTTTCATAAATCTTGGTTTCTTCCATTGTTGAGAGAATCATGTCTGAGTCAAGAATGTGAAAGTTCTTAAACTGTGAAGGGGTTTCTCTTCCTAGATTTGCAGTGACTTTACTGGGGAAGACTGCATTTCCCCAAATGTTTTTTTTAAAAAAAAAAGCATGATCTTAAATCAAGATCAGTTTATCGACAACATTTTTCTGGTCAGTGCAAAAATCTGAATGAAGGCTTTAGGAAGGGCAACTTGCCTGAATAAAAAGGAACTTAAGGGCAAATGCTGCCTGTTTTACACTGGCGGAACCTGTGATGAAGCTTCTCAACCTGACTGGGGTGATCTAGACACTCCGGCTACTGTTATTCTTTAATGTGCTCCGCGTTTCTTCAAAGAGCACTGCTTAGTGGCCGTGTTATTCTCTTTACTTAACAGTCAGATAGCGCTTATTCTGTGCTAGACACTATTCTGAGTACTTGACTAATTTTAATCACTTTATCCTCCTAATGGCTTGTTAGGATGAAACTGCTATTTTTCTCCATTTTAGCCGTGAAGAAAGCAAAACCTAGGGTTCAAGTGGCTGATACTAGGTTATCAGCTCCTGAGAGGGCAGCTCAGGGTCTCCAACCTAAACTGCTTCACTGTGCGATCTCCCTGCTATCTTTTCATTCCATAGCCACCATCCTGACAGTGCCAACGTAATACAGTTCATCGAATTTTCTAGATCAGGTATTTTATGTAACTGATCTAATAAAAGAAAATGCTTGCAAAAAAAGGGCAACTTGAGACCGCCACGAGAAATGCTGACTTTTGAGCACTCACCGCCACGCTGGTTTCCTGCTCCGTTTCTGGCACGTAAGGGTAATGGTTATAGAACATGTCATTTCGCACCATTTTTTTCCTCATTCTGCAGGGCCCCTCTGTCATCTCCAACATCCACTTGTCGAGATGGGAACCAATGGGGGGGCCCCAGAGCCCCCGCTCTCGCAGCAGCTCGTACTCGATCTGGCACCACCTTCCGTCACGTACTTCAGGGCATTTTGCTGACGCTAAGGGAGTAGGGGTGGAGTCCATGTTGGTTTTCAAGCAAAAGCAGGAGCAACAAATACAAGTCTATAAACAGCTTAAAACCAAGTTAGTATTTGGTAACAGAACCCAATCCATGCCATTTCCGTCAATATCATAAAAGTAAAATTACACTTATTTATGGCTAAAATAAGCTATTTTGTGAGAAGGTGGGGTTTTAGTGATGGCCCAAGGGGATTATTTTAGTGCCAAGTTCTGTGGAAGGTGTGTACAGGGTAGCCTGTGTAGTACACTTGACCAGAGCGTAGAAGAAACTTGTAACTCAAGACAAGCAGGGAAGATGGCAATATTATTTATGAAAATACAATGTGATGGCTTGTCCAGTGAGAGATAAAAAAGACATGAATTTAAGGCTCAATCCCCTTCCCCACCCCAGATTGTAAAGCAGTTACCAGAACAAGAATAAAAGAAAATCTACAAAGCCAGGTCAAGAAATATTGCCAACCCACTAGATACCTGCTGATCTCTGTAACATTTCCGATACTTTTAGGTAAAGAATATACACATGCAGTTTTGATAGGGAACTTAATATTTATATATATTAAAAAAAGGAAAATCATTTTTACTTGGCTATTGGGAGAGATTCAAATCAACTTACTACAAGGGAAACTTATGACTTGTGGAATAACTTCTTGCTATTGTCAAATGCCTAAGTGTGTAATATTTCAACAGTAGATGCTTATGACTAACTTATCTAATGATTCATGAAATATAAGCATATACTTTTCAAGTCTAGGAATAAAGATCTCTTTATATAACTGACCCTAGTGGTTATTGAAGTCATCTTGATGTTATATGATACCATAATAGTACTTATGTGTTCCTGACAGGAGGAAATTACCTGTAATAACTAAGTATCTAGTATCATGCCCATAAAATATTAGCAGCGTATCATTCAGAAATCCTTAATGCATACAATTTAGCTGCCATGGAAATAAAATACTTAGAATAGTTGTCGAGTAATTATGAATTAATCAAGAATATTTCACTAAAGTTTTTATTGACAAAATTACTAAGCACTTATAATAAAAAAAAACTTTGTTTTAAGTTTTTAGAATTTTAAGAGACTTCTTAGAGACTTTGATGCACATGTTGATGACCTCTGTATTAAGTCTGAAAGAGGGATCTTCTGACATTTTAATTTTTATTAGGAACAAACACATGGAATATGATGGTCATGAATGTTATCAGGGTTCAGCTGTGCTGATCTCCAGTTTGCCACTTTTTAATGCAGTTTGCCTAAAGGAAGTTCACTCTTTCTGTCTTAAAACCAATGGCCAAAGTAGCTGCTGCCAGAAATAACTAAAAATACCACTTTTGATGATGAATGCAGTTCAGCAACTTATTCTTAAAAGGAGTAGAAAGATAACAAGGGGAACAGTCTTTTTTCACGTAAGAAACGCAAAACAAACCATTATTATGGTTTTGACTCTTACCTCCTGATATTCCTTATATTGTGTGTCTACCAAGTCACGAACAACAGCGATGTGTGTAAACATCCACTGAGAAATCTCCTAATAATGGGTGGAAAAAGAGTCTTATTTCATGGATTTTCTGAAAAAGAAAATGTTAACTAGCCTTGAAATAAGGCAGTTAGTTAAAATTCTATTAAAGCCATCACAACAACATCCCAAATATCCCACAAAAAAACTGTGAAGGATGAATTATCTGATGAATCTGATGGAGGCTTGCGTGATGGACTCAGTTCCCAAGACCCCAGCCCCTACTGCCCCTTCAAGGAAGGGCTCACTGCCACAGCTTCTGGGTGTGCCATCCGTATTTCAGGGATCATCTCAGCTGTAGAGAGCTGCGGTGTACCCCACAATCACTGCCTGACTTGGGGGCAAGCGGGCTGAGCCATTTCAGCTCAGTACAAGTTAACTCCGCCAGGTCATTTGGTACGAAGGCTCCACTGGGTCTACCTGGTCTGTCACCAGACTTGCCCTGTACCCTGACATTTTCCCATAAACACTGCTTCGTTTTTCTCCCTACCACAAATATCAAGGGCACCCCAACAAGCAGCCTGTACACTAAACCCTCTCTCAGAATAAGCTTGCTAGGGAGCCCAACCTGACACATGGAGTGACTCATACACATGGTTTCTCCTAGATGCTTTTCATGGCTGCTACTGAGATTCTAAGATGGCAAGGAGAGTATGATGAGGAAGAAATTAATGCTGGAGGTGGAGGAGTTAAAAAAAATCCAAAATTGGTATGTATAATAAAATTATTTAAAAAGTCATTTTGTTATTGATTTAAAATTTATATAACTATTAGTAACAGAACTATTGAACGCTTGAAAAAATTGGGAAAAAACTATAGTCTGATCATATATCAATATCTGAATCTCATTTTATATTCATTCAGGACATGGATCAAATACACAACATTCATAGTGCAACTGTATCATAATAAAATGAGAGAAGACCCCCATAACCAGAGTTATCTGTCCGAAAGCAAAAATGCAGAGAATCAATTCAAATCATATGCTTGTATGTGTTAAATGTATTATATAAAACACTGTAACTAAACCTTGAAATACAAAGTTCTAATATCGTTAATAAAACTAAACGATGTACCTGGGTGGAAAGGCTGTGTTTATGAAGCCCGCTTTCCTTTCGATTCCTTCTTGAGCCCGTTAACTTGGAAAGACCAAAGCCACTGCTGACACGGGACAATTTGGATTGTGTGGTGGGCACTAAAGCTTCTCCTCGACTTATGCACTTCTTTTCATGGGCTATAGGATTAAAATTAAGAGTATTTTACTATTTCTGCGTGTATTTACTCACTTTACTTTTAGTAGTTTCTCATCATAGTTACAAAGCACATTTCTGTAGTTATCAAAAGCATCTGTAAATGCTGTCTCAGATACGACATCTACTTAGCTTGTGTAAGGATAGCTGCTTAATAATTATTGTACTGGCTGTACTCACATTTGGTGAAACCTCATAGCTCTGCAATGCTATGCAAATTTATTTTAACTGTCATCAATTTCTATGTTAATAACAATTCACAATGCCCTACCTAAAGTCTATTGGTGTTGTGTATACTTTGGAATTTAAAAAGCTCTGGACTTTAAAAAGGTGATATGGTATGTGTACTACATGTTATATAATACCATCTGAGGATCTAGAGTAATAAACCATAATGAACAAAATAATATTTCTGCAACAAAATGTATGAATATTCATGCCTAGTAGGATAAACAAAGACAGGTTAGGTTTTGCCACCAAGTGAGTTCTGGCATCAAATAATAACATTTTGGATTTTTAGGGTTTTTGGCACTTTAGAATTATAGATAAGGGATACGGAGTCATAGCCAAGATGGTGATCATACTGAAGTTTTGAGCAATATATTATTTACCAAGCTCATAGATACCTTGATGTATAACACATCTCAGATTTAAAAAAAAAAAATCTAAGAAGAAAAGCTTAATTTCAGCATAATCATTGTGAAAGTGCTCAGTCGTGTCCAACTCTTTGCAACCGCATGGACCGTACAGTCCATGGAATTCTCCAGGCCAGAATACTGGAGTGGGTAGCCTTTCCCTTCTCCAGGGAATCTTCCCAACCCAGGGATCAAATCCAGTTCTCCTGCATCGCATGTGGATTCTTTACCAGCTGAGCCACAAGGGCAGCCCTATACAATAGAATCATTCTAGAATGGGCTATCCTGTATTGATTTTCATTTCTACTGCCATCATAATATTCTTTGGGGAAAGTTTTAATTTCATATCTAAAGGGCACCCATATAGGATAGTCATGCGTAAGTCTCTTGGCCACATGGTATCTGTAAACATTCTTACCCAGATGATTCTGCCAGCACTTCAAACTAGCTTCTTCGATGAGTGGCCTAGCTATAGCTATGTCCACATGGCCTCTTTCATTCACAGGTAGAGTGACTTTGAAAAGCTCCTCCAAGACTTGTTTCTTACTATGAATTAATTCCGTCCAAACTCTGTTGACAGCTTTTATGAGAAGCTGACGTCCTAGGAAACGAAAAACAGCAACTGATCAAAAATAATACAAGGATAGTTAGTATTTTTTAAATTGTTTTACATTTAAGAATTTCAACTTAGATGTACAGTACTTAATCATCCAAAAAAAAAAAAAAAAAAGCTTCACATTATAGCTAGCTCAGTTAAAAAAAAGAAAGAAAGAAAATGATTATTCAGATAACCAAAAACATGGCTGGCTACTTGGAAATTTTAAAGTAACTTTCTATTCAAGCAAAAAGAGTGCATTTTAATTTATAAAGCTGGAAATTACATATACATTTTATTATCTAGCTTATATTGAAAGAAAAGAATATACTCCTCACTTAAAAGTAAATTTTAGATCTAAATATTGGGTTGGCTAAAAATTTCCTTTGGGTTTTTCCATACGATCCTATGGAAAACCTGAACAAACTTTTTGGACAATTCAATATTTAAGTACACTCACTAGTAAGTTAACTGTTCCTGAATAGTTTGCAAAAGGAAAGAAATAACAAATATTTTTAGAGTTTTTACTACTAAATTCCATCGTACTTTGGACTACTGCTCTAGACCAGTCAATATCTGGCAAGCAGCAGGATCACTTGGGAGTTTGTTAAAACAGATTGCTGGTCTCCACCTTCCAGAGTATCTGAGTACTGTGTACTCAGTAGATCTGAGTCAGACCAGAGAATCTGCTTTTCCAACAAGTTCCCAAATGATGCCAATGTTTCTAGTCTGAGCCCTTCACTTTGGGAGCCAGTTTTCTAGAGTTAGTTCCTTGGGAGAAAACAATTACTGGGATTCAAGAAATTTTAGTGAAATAACAGAACAAATTAATGCGTAAATGAATGAAACAATAAGGACTGGACAAAGGATAAAATCGTATGTAGAACTACCATACTACATTGCTGGAGAGACAAACACTCCTGTAATTATCTAATCGTTTCAACTGAACATTGTTGAAAATTAGAAATCAATCCACCGAAGACTTCAATGCATGAGCCTAACAAAATCAGTGGGAGAACTAGATTAAAAAAGAGAGGAAGAAAGAATAAAAATGGTAGTACCTGACAACTTGTCTCAGGCAATATTTGCCTCTACTGTGACTGGCCTAATACTACCAATAGCTGGCTCTCTTAATGATAAGCACCAATTTAGTGTTAGGAGGGCAAGCATTATCAGCGGTTAGTGGTTTACCCATCCTAGCATAAGGAGACATACAGCCAGCGTGTCAGTGCATGTTGGTGGGTGTACTGGTGTATGCTCAGGTGTGCCCTATGGGGGGACAGACTGTCAATGTTGGCAGTTTCTGAAAGTTAGTTTTTTTGGCTATATCTCAACACATTATTGACTGGGGAATTTTTGCAGAAACTAACGCCTGTGGCCAGTGATTTGTTATGTAAGTGAATACTGAAATACCTCTGGTCAATGATGTTTGGGTAACAAAAGATGTATTAATACGTTTCTGGTTAATAAACTGTTGAAAATCAGAAATGAGTGGAGATGACGGTGTGGGGGGAACTGAGAAGATTACCTTCGCTAATATCCTGGCTGTAACCACCATCCGGCTCAATGTCCGAGGGGATCATAATATGCCACGTGGTCATGCGGGCTTCTGCTTCCAGTCCAAACCCATCCACATTGCTAGAAAATTCCAGGCAGTTTAAATTCTATGAAGGAAATCATTGTAGCTGCAAACTGTAATGACTATTACTCTGCAGACACAAGTGAATGCTGGCTCTGTCACGAAGTTCCGTTAATGGCAGACGTTGGGCAGATTCACAAAACAGAACTTCTAATTTATCAAGGAAATGTCATTTTTAAGGAGAGATATCACAAACCCACTTGACTAAATGTACTTAAATTAAATTACAGCATTAAGATGAGATGCTTTTTGATGACTATTAACATTTTTACCTAAAAATTACAAAAAGCCCATTCATGAGCACTTTCCTCATGTGTCTGTGCTCCCTCTCCCATCTCTGTGTCACCACTCTGTGCTCCAGCGGCAGTGGGAATACCCCAGTTTCCTATGCACCGCATTCTTTTTGCCCTCTGGGAAGTCACACGGGTGAGCGTTTTCTTCTGATATCACTTTTCCTCATTTTCTTGGGACGGTTAACTTCCTCCTCTCTCCCAGGCAGAGGCCACCTATCACATGCTTTCTCATTGAGCACCACGTTTCTAGCAGAGCACTTAGCACATCTGACTGGCTGTGCTTAGTTACTGGTCCTCCCTCCTAGACTGTGAGCTCCAAGACCTGCCACAGGATCTGACTTACTCATATTTCTTCCCAGTCCCTAACTCTATGCCTGGACCCCAGAAGACACCAAAGAGATATCCGTCAAAACAGTCAATGGAAAAATACTAATTTTACCCATATTGCGTTTATTTACTGCCTTCCTATCCTTTTACTCCTCTTCACCTCTGACAGTGGGAATCTAACTTACTTTAAAAGTAAACAAACTTTTTAAAAGTATATATGACACGTGTTGAAGAAAAGGAAAAGATATAGGAAATTAAAGCAAAAAAAAAATCATTATCTCATTGTAAAAATTCAATACTTGTCTTTTACCTTCTCATGAAATTTTAAGTAAAACTGAGATTACAGAAAAGAGAAATGCTATCATCAAAAAAGTATTAATAAAATAAAGACCAGTTTAAACTGAACCTAAAAGTTACCTCCCAACATGCAGGTTAATGAGGCAGTGAGCCAGACAGCTGATGAATTCTTGGTCGTGGTTTCCGGGGCCCAGGATCAAGTTCCTGTTGACAGTCAGGACCCTGAGAGAGTCAAGCAGGGCTACTTGCTGCGGGACGGTTTTGTGAGCCCGCGAGAACTGGTACAGGATGGTCCTGTTGAGGCAGTGATAGACCGAATCCAATGACAACCCCTGGGATCTCCTCTTTGACTAGGGAAATGAGAGATACTTTACTTAGTAAAACAGGAAAAAACAAAAGCAAACCCAAAAAGCCTGCTTATCATTCACACATGAACATTTATTAGGTTTACTGTGTACCAGATGCCATGCTAAGTACTGGGTGCTGAGTTATTAACAAAAAATGGTTCTGAGCCCAAGAGACACATAAATGTGATGTCAGGAGATGAGTGCTATGTGTCAATAAACCTCCTGGTGAGGAGAGCTGCCAGCCCTCCTGGCAGTGAAGCAGCCTCCCTGAGAACACGAGGAGGTGCCAGCCAGATAGCGCATCCTTCCCACAAGTTGTTGGGGTGATCAGCATCTACTCAAAATTACACATGCAAATTACCTAAAACATTAGTAAAAACTTTGTCTGACGTTCTACTTTCATTTTACTTAAGAACTTTTCTCTGACTTACATACAAGTTTATTCTTAAATTCTTGGATGACATGAAACAACCTCTGCACCATATGCTAACAACACACAACACAGATCTTTCCTACTTGCTACATCGTGTGTTGAATGAGATTTGTCACTTGAGCCAAACCAGGCAAAGGCACCCCCCAGACAGGCAGTAAAATGACATTTTCAAAGAAACAAAGCTCCAATGGACTTTGTGAAGATTCAACTGCAAGAGGAGAATACTCCTTTAACAGCAAATCTTCATGCTCTGTAAACCTTTCATCACACTATGAAAATCTATCAAATCCTGTTAACATAAGGTCTTTAAACCAGAGGGAAGTTATCTAGCTATAATGCAGGCAAGAGTGATGTCAGTGGGGAAGACAGTGGGAAGCCCACAGCTGGAGAGGAAGAGGATGCCAGGCCAGGAGGTAACGGGGAAATGGTTATGATGCAAAGGTTGTATTCACTTTTAATAAGCTGAGATTCACAGTAAATGTCAACATTCATTATCTTATTAGTTACAATTATTTCCAACAATTTTGACACCCGAGGAAAAGTTTCACAATAGGAAAACATGTACTCTACAGCTAATATGACAATGGAATTACCTGTGCAATTAGTTGAATTATAAAATCTATAAGAAGTTTAGATTCTTTGTTGAACATGCCTTGCCAAAGCTTGTCCACCACACGTTGTGTGAAATAAAACACATTGTTCACCAATACCTGGTAACTTCCTCACTGGTGATAGGAAGAGATGCATCTTCTCCTAAATTCCAACAGGAAAAAAAAAAGTCTAAGAAAATGGGTATTGACCAGACCCTTAAACAAGTCAGGCAAAGGAAAAATGAGTACACCTACTATAATCAGAAATAAGACTCATTAACTCTTATACCACTTGAAGCAAAATGATGTTCATGGCCAGAAGCCATGATAAATGCTGAAAGAGATACTTTCTGCAGGATAAAAATGTTACGGATGCAGACTGTGAACCTTCTATCTTATGACACTCTGTGATAAGAAAACAGTTCTTCAACTTAAACTCAGTGACAGATGGTCCCCCTTTGAGAGAAAAATTGTCAGTTTATTAGCTGTAAATTGATACTGTGTAACTAACAGAAGATAATGGAAACCATTAATCTGTCTCTTTTTGAATAAATCTTTTAAGTACGATATCTTTTAAGTACGATGAAGTAATTTTGGCAGAAGAGAAGTCCAGAGGAATTAGGAATAATCAGTGGTGGTGGTGCCAAGGGGTACCTTTTGCCCCCTCCATGATCCTTATCAGCATGGTTTCACTTCCATAGTTGCCCCAGGGTCTTGAGTGTGCCTGCTGTGTATATACTGTCTCAAGGTTAAGCCTTCTGGCTCCGCCTCCAATGGAGAATGACCTCTTTAAGCCTCTCCTTTCTAGAAATTTGGAGTTTTTACTGATTGCAATTATTATTCCTGCCTAACTCTAAATTACTACATGATGCAAAACTTTTCACTGTGTGTCTTTATGTAGTAAAACTGATACTATATAAAGATTCCCAAGTGATAAAAACAAATACAAAAGTTTGACTTGACACTATGCTTTGAGAGTTACATGTTATGACAAAATTAAAGATTTTCTTGGCAAATTTACTTTATAAAATAATGATAATGTAATAGCATGGAGGTTCTATGAATCATATGATCACCAGAAATTCAAGTAGCAAATATGCTAAATCATTACTTTTCCTTCTTCTTTCAATTTTATCAGTTTTATGTTAGTTCCACTGTGTTTTATAGTTTTAACTAGATAGACAGAAACACATTTTAATGTGCTTTGAATTTATGTCCTAAAAACCATTCCAAAGAATAACATAGATACCCATGACCCAATAATTCTACCTGAGGTATATACTCAACAGATATATATTAAATATTATACAGACACGTGTCCTCGATAAGAACATTGATAGCAGTTTTATTTCTAATTGTCTCCAGCTAGAAACTACTGAATGTCCATCAACAACAAATTGGGTAAATTTATATATTCATATAAAAAGACATTACACAGAAATAAATGGACTCCTGCCACATGCAACTATGTGGATAAATCTCATGAACACAGAATTGAGTGTAAAAAAAGAGAGAATACATGTTGTGTGACTCTGTGTGGATAAGGTTCAAGAACAGGTGAAATGAATCTGCTATTTTAGAAGTTGAGGCAGTGACTCAGAGACTAGTAATTGGGTCAAGGAAGAGGGGAGTTTCTGCGGGTGCAGGTAGCACATTTCTATCAATTGTTCTTATTCAACAGATATATATTAATATTATACAGACACGTGTCCTCGATAAGAACATTGATAGCAGTTTTATTTCTAATTGTCTCCAGCTAGAAACTACTGAATGTCCATCAACAACAAATTGGGTAAATTTATATATTCATATAAAAAGACATTACACAGAAATAAATGGACTCCTGCCACATGCAACTATGTGGATAAATCTCATGAACACAGAATTGAGTGTAAAAAAAGAGAGAATACATGTTGTGTGACTCTGTGTGGATAAGGTTCAAGAACAGGTGAAATGAATCTGCTATTTTAGAAGTTGAGGCAGTGACTCAGAGACTAGTAATTGGGTCAAGGAAGAGGGGAGTTTCTGCGGGTGCAGGTAGCACATTTCTATCAATTGTTCTTACAGAGGCATGTTGTCTGGGTGGTCATTCACAGAGTGCTACATTTATAATTTGCTTGTTTGTAACTATAATACAATAAGTTAATTTTTAAAAGTATTAGCTAATTTATAAAAACAGAGCCTGTTCGCATAACGTGGTTTTAAAAACACTTTTTTTCTCTTTCTTTGCCCCCTTCCTGCCACCTCTGAATGTATGAAAGTGGACAAGCAGCTTAAGTAGTCCTTGTTGCTGATCATTGAGGCCAGGTTCAAAGGAAAATACCAATACAATGGGAAAACGCACAGGAAAGAAGGAAAAAAGTTAAAACAGTGGTATACTTGGAGTTTAAATAAAGAAGGGAAGTGATTACCAGTAATTTTTAACAAAGTGAAGATAACGTAACATTACCCAGTAAAACATCAGCTGCAAGCAAATGATCCATCACACTATCCAAAATGTAAGTCTGAAATTCTTTTTGCTGAGTTCTTGTCGATCTCTCAGGGGAAGCCTAAGTAATAAATTTTAGAATTAGAAACAGAACCAATTCAATGAAGGTAAGGCTCAACCATAGTCACATTACCATAGTCATATTTTAAAAAGCCCCTACTGGTAAGTAATAAAATATGTCATGGGATGGTATGTATGTGTATACTCTATTTTTCTGATCATAGTTTAAAAAAAAACAATTGAACAGGCATACTGTCTTCTGAATCCATTCCTCCAAAAACAGTATTCTCAACAATTTAGTATTTAATAAAATTTTTATATTTATTATTATTATCTTACTTTCAAAAGAAATCAGGAAGTTTTTAATGATATACAGGTAAAACAAATCATAAGGCCATGTAAATAAACACAAAAGCTCAGGAATCTATTAACTAAGAAGGTAAAGTCAATGGGGACAGGAGTATGTGTATCAAAAATTAATTAAGCACACAATTTTGTTTGGAGCTTCCTAGGGTCAAGAAGGAGGAGAAAAAAAGGTTTACAAAGCTTTTTATTATCTATAAAATATTTTTAAAAAAACCACACTAGTGAGCCAGCAAGGATGTTTTCCTAGATGGTTCTGAAAAGAATGTGTTCTGTGGGTATTTTTTATAAAGCGGACAATGAACAACTCAATAGGTAATATCTTTGATAATGGTTTTATATAGTACAAAGATGATTTTTTAAATTATTATGAATAAAAGCTTAGGGCATAAAGTTAAACTAGAGTTCTCCGATGGTATTTCTCTAGGTAATTAGGGTGATACAATCCAGGTGTGTAACTTTGAGGTCTCTAACCTGAGAGGTGGTGAAGCACCGGGAACACAGGGATGAAAGGTAGGAGAGATCCTCTGTTATTTTCTCAAATGTCAGTCCTGTTAGCTGGCTTTGAACAGGAGGTAGATATGGAACCATTCAGTAAACTGACATGAAGTGTTTCTCAAAAAGAAATCTGGATTTGTAGTTATAAGCAGGGGCGTGATATTTTGCCAATGAAATTAAACAATCTATTTCTTCTCACACAGACTGGTCCGGGATTATGTTTATAACCATGACACGAAAGTGGGCTACAGAACACTGTTTTGCTTTATGTATTAAAATAATACATAATACTTTATGTATTAAAATTAAAATATGCTCTATTGGGGGAAAAAAACCCATTTCTTTCTATTCTGATTTTCAAAGCAATCCTAATAAAGGTTTTTTTAAAAAGCAGTTAAAATCGGAATTCTATATTCAGATCAAAGATATATTCTAAGGATTCAAAAACCAACCAAAGTTTTAACAAATGTTTCTCTGTTTTTGTGGCAAAACACATTTATCCAGTTTTAAAATAACAAAATATGGGCCAAGTAACAGTTAAAAGAATATTAGTGCTTAGGAGTTTGGTTTGGCAAGAGAGCAATCTGGGAAAAAGCAAAGGGCATGTCATGTTGTTTTTAATCTTAATCCATTTTCCTGTGCAGCTGAACAGACAGCAGGAGAGCTGGGGCCAAGGCCAGCCCATTCCTCAGGCTGAGAGGCCTTGAAGACCCGACCCCTGCCAAGGGAAGGGAAAGTAAAGACACTGAAGTGATAAGCCGAAGATTGATGAGTCTATGAGGACTATCTTTTAATTAGATTAGAGGCCATTCACAGCAGGATTTTAATACCCCTGAAGTCAGCAATACTTATTCAGGATTATAATCAACTCAATGTGGCTAATGAGAAAGTTAGAGTGAGTAGGGTTTATATAGCCTTAATTAACAAGACAAAGTTTTGGAGTCTGTAAAACAGGGAACATAGTACAAAGAAAAGAAGCTAGATCTATCAACAATATTTATTTTTACTTCATTAAACAGTATTCTATAAGGATTTAAGGCTGGCTCAGGAGAATCCCAGGGACGGAGGAGCCTGGTGGGCTGCAGTCCATGGGGTTGCTAAGAGTCAGACATGACTGAGCGACTTCACTTTCATGCACTGGAGAAGGAAACGGCAACCCACTCCAGTGTTCTTGCCTGGAGAATCCCAGGGTCGAGGGAGCCTGGCGGGCTACAATCCATGGGGTTGCAAAAGAGTTGGACGAGACTGAGCGACTCACACTTCCGCTTTCTCCACGAGCTGCCTGGTGGTGGCAACAGGGACACTGGGGAGGACGAGCCCGGGAAGAGCAGCCGGAGGCTCAGGTACAAGACAGGCCACTTGGCTTCTGAGGAAGTCTATGTGCCAGGCGCTGTTATGACTCTTAAATGATCATCTTATTTAATTCTCACTATGGTCCTCAGAGACAGATTCTATTTTTATATTCTTTTTGTGTGTTCCAACACAACAAAACTTTATTTATAAAGGCAGGCTAGATTTGACCCACGGGATACTGCTTGCAGATTAGGAAGTGTTTCCTAAATGTGCACAAATCACCTGGGAATCTCGTATACTATTTTAAAGGTGGGGAAACTAGAAGGGATGAAGAGAACTGAGCTGAGTCAAGGTTACACAGCTAAAAGCAGCATGTTTAATTTCTCAAAATAGTTTTGCTGGGTGATTTACCTGTTCTTTATTTAACTCTCACAGAAATCACCTAGGGAGATAGTATATAATACCATTCTTCAGAGAATGAATTTGGCTCGGTGAGATTAAAATGTTTATATAATAAACATCAGGGCCAGAATTCAAACCAGGCTTTGCTACAACACCACACTGCCTCCCTTGTATTTGACCTGACTCACACTGTGGCCAGTCTAGATGAATGCAGATCTTTTATTTTTCTAGACTGCTAATAAAGATAATTTCACACATTCTTTTGTAGATGTAGGAAATAAGCAGATACTCTTGTGATAAAATCCCAAATAATCTTAAGACTGAAAATAGTCTGGCATGAGCATATCAGACTGAAAATCAATTGGTTCAAACCCCTTCTTCCATGAAGGTAAATGGCAAGGGTATAGTATAATTCTCTTCTTGAGCTTCTTTAGAGATAAAGACTTTACAATCATAACATTAAAAATCATATGATTGTAACTTATTTTTTCACACTATAGGAAAACAGGGAGTACAATATCCTTTTCACTAACTATTTTTTGAATGTGTGTTCTGTGTGTGTTAGATTTGAAGCATAAATTTAAAGAAGTATAATTTTTTTTTCTCTGTAAAGGTCTTATGCTTTTTAAAAAGAAAATATTTATTTATTTGGCTGCACCAGGTCTTAGTTGTGGCATATAGGATCTAGTTCTATGTGTGACCAAGTCAAACCTGGGTCCCCTGCATTAGGAATACAGAATTTTCGCCACTAGACCACCAGGGAAGTCCCTAAAAGCATGTATTTTTAAAAGCAAATTTATATATCTTTTATTAGATAGTATCATATCTTGTTTGGGAAAGGCCAGGGATGCAGTGATAGTTTAAATGATTCAAAATTACTTAAAGAACTTATCAAGACACTGAGCTAATTTTGTGAGAGATAAAAGGACACATGAAAGTTGGTCCCTAACTTTAAGGAGCTAATGACCTATTTGGGAAATTCAATCAAGAACCACTCTCCGGTTCTTCCTAAAACATCATCCTACAACCCCTGACACCCTAATGCAATCAGATGCAATTCCACTATAGGGCAAATTAGTGACCACAATAATGAGAATGCTACCTCGAAGTTAATACATGCCATATGAGGCTTTCCTCACTGAAAAATACAGAAAAACTAAAATAAGAGACAACTACATAATTTATCAACTGATAGTTAGTTAGGTATTAGGATTCCTACAAGACTGATATACAGAGGACATCATGAGAAAGGCTGGGCTGGATGAAGCACAAGCTGGAATCAAGATTGCCGGGAGAAACATCAATAACCTCAGATATGCAGATGACACCACCCTTATGGCAGAAAGCGAAGAAGAACTCAAGAGCCTCTTGATGAAAGTGAAAGAGGAGAGTGAAAAAGATGGCTTAAAACTCAACATTCAGAAAACGAAGATCATGGCATCTGGTCCCATCACTTCATGGGAAATAGACAGAGAAACAGTGGAAATAGTGTCAGACTTTATTTTGGGGGGCTCCAAAATCACTGCAGATGGTGACTGCAGCCATGAAATTAAAAGATGCTTACTCCTTGGAAGGAAAGTTATGACCAACCTAGACAGCATATTAAAAAGCAGAGACATTACTTGGCTGACTGAAGAATTGATGCTTTTGAACTGTGGTGTTGGAGAAGACTTTTGAGAGTCCCTTGGACTGCAAGGAGATCCAATCAGTCCTTCCATCCATTCAGTCATGAATATTCATTGGAAGGTCTGACCCTGAAGCTGATGCTCCAATACTTTGGCCACCTGATGCGAAGAACTGACTCATTTGAAAAGACCCTGATGCTGGGAAAGACTGAGGGCAGGAGGAGAAGGGGATGACAGAGGATGAGATGGTTGGATGGCATCACCTACTCAGTCGACATGAGTTTGGGTAGGTTCTGGGAGTTGGTGATGGACAGGAAGGCCTGGCGTACTGCAGTTCATGGGGATACAAAAAGTTGGACGTGACTGAGCAACTGAAATGAACTGACAAGACTGATAGTGTCATTACTGGATATACGCACTTACCCCATTTCTTCTATGTATGTGTATCTTATTTTTTGGCTCGGTTATGCTTTCTTATACCTCTTCTGAACTTATGATAAACATTCTGCATAAAATGCTTCACATTCTTAACCAAGGCACTAAAATACTAGCCATCTTTTTTCTTATTTTTACTTTCCAAAGAGGACACGTTCTACCAGGCATGCTTGTCCACATGAACTATTGATGAAATCAATTATTTTCCTGCCAATATTAAACACTGTTGTCCTGGTTAAAATGCTTAGCATGACTGTTATCTAAATTATACTAGTGATTTCTTTTAATAGATCAGGCTGAGATATTTCTACATGAATAAGATAAAATACTTGCTGGAGTTTTAAGATTTCACATAAAAAATTAACTGTTTTCTCCTCACCACTAGAGGGAAAAGAGAAAGTGTAGGGTCAGTTGTCAAACAACTGTCAGCAGCATGCAGGAAGTATTTCAGAGAGAAAAGCAGTTAGTCTTTTGCACTGAAATCTTTCACGAAACACTATTTTCAGAGCCCTTGCAACGTCCTGCTTGGCCCTGTTTAATATGCACTGGCCAAAAGAATGAATGAATAAACAACTAATTATATCTTAGATTCTCTTCTGTGATTTTTAAATTTCTCTTTGAGATTTTCCTATGTGCGCATTTGGTTTTCAGGGATGGTCAACTTCTAGAGCCAGCAGTGTGGCCACTTAGGGTTTGTTTTCTGAAACATCAGCTAGTTCTTCTTACCAAGAGAATGAGCAAGTGCAAGGACTAAACGTTTGTGTCCCCTCCCCTCAAATTCGTAAGTTATGTCCTAACCCCGATGTCTAGGTACTGTAAGGTGGGGCTTTCTGGAGGTGATTAGGTTTAGATGAGCCATGTTGCATGCATGCTTAGTTGCTAAGTCATGTCCGACTCTCTGTGACCCCGTGGACTGTAGCCCTTCAGGCTCCTCTGTCCATGGGGATTCTCCAGGCAAAAGTACTGGAGTGGGTTGCCATTTCCTTCTCCATGGGATCTTCCAGACTCAGGGAGTGAACCCACGTCTCCTGTGTCTCTTGCACTGGCAGGCAGACTCTTTACCACTGAGCCACCTGGGAAGCCCTGAGAAGCCACCTGGGAAGCTCTGGGAAGGCCAGGAGGGTGGATCTCCCATGAGGGGCCTCAAACCCTTACCAGAAGATGAAGAACCGCCTGAGCTCTCTGCCCTGTGAGAGAGGACAGCCGTCGATAAGCCAGGAAGAGGGCCTCACCACGACCTGACCAAGCCGGTGGCAGCCTTATGTCAGACTTCTCTGTCACCAGAACTGTGAGAAATAACTACCTGCCATTGACGTCACCCAGTTTCGGTAGTTTGTTATAGCAGCCTGAGCTTAGATACCAAGCAACCTACACGTTTGCTGCCTTGAGGAAAAATTCAAGAAGCGCATATTGAGCACCATGTTTTAAGCCCCATAGGACACTGAAAGCAGTAATACCGGAAGTGATACACCAGACGGACTGAAGTAGGGAGTTAACAAGCTGAGGAGACAAAGCTGCTGCAGGGGGGGAGGCAGCTGGTACACTAGGTCCCCGAGCCAAACTCAGCCTTTGCCGGTTCTTGTATATAAAGTTTTCCTGGGACACAGCTATGCTCACCCATTTATGTATTGCCTGTGACTGCTTTTCTAACTCCAGTGGTAGGTTAAGTAGTTGTCAGACACTGTACGGCCCATAAATCTAAAAATATTTGCTATTTGGCCCCTTACAGGAAAAGTTTGTCAACTCCTGGTCTAGGGAAAGGGCAATAAAGGGCTGAATTAAGGACATGCAGGGACTTAGCTGGCGGTGCAGTGGTTAAGACTTCACCTTCCATCGGAGAGGGTGCGGGTTTAATCCCTGGTCAGGGAGCTAAGACCCCACATGTCTTCCAATCAAAAACCCAAAACATAAAACAGAAGCAAAACTGTTATAAATTCAATAAGACTTTAAAAATTGTCCACATTAAAAAAAAATCTTTAAGAAAAAAAGGACATGCCAAGGGGAACAGAAAGAAAAGAAACAAACCGATGGTATATACATTAGCACACCTGGGATTAAAAAATTCCCGTAGCCCATGATATATTCTTTTATAACCCAGAGGAGTTAGAAATCTGAAAGGTATTTGGCATAAAATTTGCTTGGCTATTAATGCTCTCACTATAAAAACAATTTAAGAGGTATAAGTGCATCTCTTTGTCTTTACCTCCAACAAAAGATCAATCAGCGGAGTCTGCTTGCTGGCAGGCATAAGACAGAGGTTGTCTATTATTAAGACCCGCATGAAGTCGAAAACAAATTTCTTAGCTGGGTGATTGGTCAGGTATGTCTTGACGCCCACGTTGCAGTACTCGATTGGCTTCTGTTCATCCCTGTGTCTGCTGCAAAGGCTTTAAATTCTTCAGCTGGAGATCCAACTTCATCATCGAGATCAGTCACCTAATAAAATCAAGAGGAAACGTACCCTAGTCACATTCGATTTCATTTGGTATTTTTACTTCCATGTTTCCTAAAACCCAAACTGTAGCACCAACAGCATTTTGCTTCAACGTTAACCTCCTATGAAGCTATTCAACACACTGCATAGTTCACTTGGCTTTACGCAGACACTCGTACCAGGGTGGTAACACACATTCACACATTCTTTCTAATATCAAGCTACTGACTGGCTGCTAACGATATAACTGCTTTATGCTGAATTTTTACCTCTACTGGGGATAACTGCACTTGAAATAAATTAAATAATAAAACGAGAAGGACTATTTTATGCACACATTACAAAACATACTGACTAAGAAGCCTCAGATAAAGATCTGGCATACTAATGATTGTACCCAAGGGCTAATCTATTTTTTAGGTTAGAAAACCAAGAAAATAAATGAAACAAAACAACAACGAAAGTAGTACCAATTTTGAGTCAACAGAAAAGAAAGGTCAAGAAGACAGATTATAAGATGCTAACAAGGAAAAAACACTGCGCCACTACTAAAATCCTGTTTTTACCAAAAATGTGGATTTTAAAGTTATAAACAAGCCACAGTATTAAGGTCATGTGCTATACTTGCCTTTCTCCTAAAAATTCCCACAATTTTTAGCATGAATATTTATTTCATCTTTTTACATGAAGAAAAAAATTAGTATGAGGAAGGTACTTTATTCCAGGGTCTAGAGTAAGTAGGAGAAAAAGGAGGAAACAGCATGAAATTCTGAAGTCCCATGGAGGAAGCACTGTCTTTTGAGTTTGTTTTAAAGGACAAAAGAGGTATCTGTTAGCCACTCAGTCATGTCGACTCTGCGATCTCAACGACTGCAGTCCACTGTAGCCCACCAGGCTCCTCTGTCCATGGGATTCTCCAGGCAAGAATACTGGAGTAGGTAGCCATTTCCTTCTCCAGGGATCTTCCCAACCTAGAGAGAGAACCTGGGTCTTCTGCATTGCAGGAAGATTCTTTACTGTCTGAGCACCAGGGAAGCCCATATGATATAATGAGTAGTCTAATAACTTTCTACTAAGTTAGTGTAAAAAATGAAAAATAACAGTTGAACAGAAAGGACAAGCATGCATTTCATTTCTTATAAAGACAAGCAAATCCTGTAATTAGTTTGTAAAGACTAAGTCCAGGAGATGCCAAATTCCTGAGATAAATGAAGTGGAAATAAATCTGGTCCTATTAGAGCTCTGTAATCTGAGTTCACAACACTTAAGCTATTGTCACATATAATAAGAAATGGATCCACAGCGACATGAAGAGGAAAGTCACTCATGAGAGACTTATAAGAATATGGTAAAGAAGAACAGGAAGTAGTGTTCACTGCTGAAATTTTAGGGGAAGGCAGATGAAGGGTGTGTCTGGAGACAGACACTAGATAATGATGCAAAAGGTGGAGGAGAAAGTTACCAAACTATAACTCAGTCAGAGGCTTAAAAGATTGGCCAAAAAAAAAAAATCTGCTAACAATTGGAGCAGTCCCGTTTTGACATTTCCCTCCCCCTTTCCTACCATTTCCGAATAAGGGCGGATGTTGAAGGGGAAGACCGTGGCTGCCAGTGCACAGAGGAAATCAGGGTTCATCCACAGGGAGGCCAGGTCCGGGACATTGTGATACAAGTATCTGAAGAACTGCATCAGGGTCACAGGGTACTCCCGGAGCCACGATCCCTCCTCTTCTGATTGCCAAGGCTGCCAGGGGACAGGAGAGGAGATAGCGCGTTAGAGTCACTGACACTGCTGTAAGCTACTCACCACTCTTCTAAAGCCTGATATACCGATGGTCCAGAACTCCCATAAACCATACACCGGGTAAACACACAGGCCAGCAAATCAGGGAATAAGCTAAAACAAAGGCAACACCCCTAGAAACCGAGAGGATGTTTTTCTATTCACTGGGGTACTCACACTGGGCTTCTCTGATAGCTCAGATGGTAAAGAATCTGCCTGCAATGCAGGAGACCAGGGTTCAGTCCCTGGGTCGGAAGATCCCCTGGAGAAGGGAATGGCAACCCACTCCAGTATGCATGCCTGGTGGGCTACAGTCCATGGGGTCGCAGAGTCAGGCACAACTGAGCGACTGACACTGGACTGGGGTACTCACAGCTCAGTAACTGGAGTCAACGGTTTTGATTATTCAGCGTTATCAGTATGAAGGTGGTGGGTGCCAACCGTGGCTGTATTGCCATCAAAGTCGCCCCACCCTCCATCGTGCCAGAGAGTAAGCAGTAAGATAAAATGCGGAAGTTACTTCACCTTTTGAGTCTCACACTGTCATATAATGGACTGGGGTACTACAGCTCAGTAACTGGAGTCAACGGTTTTGATTATTCAGCGTTATCAGTATGAAGGTGGTGGGTGCCAACCGTGGCTGTATTGCCATCAAAGTCGCCCCACCCTCCATCGTGCCAGAGAGTAAGCAGTAAGATAAAATGCGGAAGTTACTTCACCTTTTGAGTCTCACACTGTCATATAAAAGATGAGAACAGTGTTCTTAACCATTATGCAACTGTGATACTGTGATTTATAATAAGAAATATATATTTAGTCTTTGTCCCATTTCAGGCACAGAGATCCTCAAACTCTTGGCATTTCCTAGGTGATAAGAGTCATAGACGTGTCTTTTTGGTCAAGATGGTGGTGGTGCTTTAGCAGCTCCCCTCTCATTTCTCAAGACCAGCATTCCATGTGGGGACAAACACGCAGGCTTGCATCTTGACTTGTGCTGTGTCCAACTTTTGTGACCTTAAGGACGGTAGCCTGCCAGGCTCCTCTGTCCATGGGTTTCCCAGGCCAGAATACTGGATTGGGGTGCCATTTTGTCCTCCATTTGTTCATTATAAGGAGCCCTTTTCAACCACACTTGCATTTAGGTTGATGGGCTCTTGCCAGGGGAACCAACCATGTGATTAGAAGGTTGGAAATTAACCTAATCTGCTCCTCCCCAGCCTACAGGGAGGAAGAGTTCAATCACCAGTGACCAATGACTTTAATTAATGTCTGTGTAACGAAGGCTCCATACAAACTCAAGATTCATGGGTTTCAGAGAGCTTCCGGACTGGTGGACACATGGAGGTGCTGCTGGGAGAAGAGCCAGTCGGAGAAGGCGTGGCGCTCCACTTCCCTCCCCACCTAGCCTACGCCTCTCTTCCAGCTGGCTGTTCTGGAATTGCCTTTGTAATAAACTGGTAATCTGGCAAGTAAAATGCTTTCCTGAGACACAGGAACCTGTGATTTATAACTGGTAAGTCTGAAGCACAGGTAACCACCTGGACTTCTGACTGGCATTTGAAGTGGGGCAGGATTGGTGGAGGGGGGGCAGGGGAGTATCTTATGATACTGAGCCCTTAACCTGTGGAACTGGAGGCTATATCCTGGCAGACAGTGTCAGAACTGAACTGAATGGTGGAACACCCAGCTAGTGGGGCAAAATCTTTACACTTGGTGACCCAAAGTGTCAGAAGTAAAGCAGTGCTGTAGTAGAAGATGGAGTAAGAGACACACAGGAGTTTTCGTTTCCTTAAAAGCATTACCACAATAACAATGATGATGAGGCTAAAAAAAGGAAGAAGACTCTATGTGAACAATGTTTATCTTCTGATACTTGCCCAGAGAATCTTTTTTTTCAGCTTAGATTTTTATTATTGTTTACGAATAAAAACCAAAACCAGAATCCCAAAGCATTCTAAATTAACACATTTAATAGCAATGTTCTTTTCTTAGATTGCATAAGAACAGTTTTGACTAAAATCAGATTTTTCAGGTACTTGTAATCCAAAGAGTCTAGTTAATAATTCCTCTTACAATGTGATCCTGAATTTTGTAAAAAAAAAATTTAAATCATTATTCACAGCATTCTTGTGAGAGATATAAACATAAATTTTGTCATTTACTCTTTCAGTGCTTCATATCTAAGACTAAAAGAAAATGCAAACACAAAGTAAAACTTGCACTGATAACATTTTGAGCCTCTAAATAGAAGTGATTTTAAAAGTTCAAGTAATATATTATTGCAATTGCATGTAATACAGTATATTTATTATATAAATCTATACACTGAAATATGTGTTTTATAGCACTAACAGCATCAGTTAACACTTAATAAAGCTTGTATTCTATACCAGGTACACTTGTAAGCACTTTGTGTACATATTAATTCATAAATCCTCACAACAGTCCTAAGAGGTAACTTTTGTCCTCATTATCATTTCATACATAAGGAAGCTGAGGCACATGAGGTTAGTATGTCTGGAGGATCAGAGTTGGGATGTTGAATCCAGCTCCTGAGTTCAGGATCTTAACAACTGCACGGTCTGTCCTTACACTAAATAAAACAGAGGGGGTAAGGTTCCAGAGACCACGTAGTAAATAAAGACTTAGGTTACCAAAGGATTCCTCTATTATAAAGGAATCCCAGGCAGGAGGAATTACCGACAGGTGTCAGAGTCTCTGGGGACTTACTGAATTCAGCATGCTTCGGAGCATGCCCAGTAACAAAAAAGCAGCTTCTGTGCACACATTGTGGATAGATGAGACCACGGTTCCACTGGAGGCAGGAACTCCAAAGATAAAGGTCCAGATGGAATCTAAATCAAACTGCAGAGGTGAAAGCGAATCAGGATTAGGTACTGTCAGTTTTTCTCGGTAGAGGCCCTCACAAGTTCTAATGTTCTAAAATTTCTTTGAGTTTCTTTCAAAGTGAAGAAGAGATAGAGACTTAATGCTCTTCCTTCCTATGTTTTAAAACTCATTTTCACACTTACAAGACAAAGTGAACTTATGCATCAGTGTCCTAGTTATCTATGTTAAAAACATCCTTTTCTTCTTTTTCCTAAGGAAAATAATTAGCTAGGTGATGAAATTAAAGAATTAATGGCTTTAAGTAGGATCTCTTCAAAAAGCACAGTGAACTTACTCCCCATACCCCACTCTCAGCAATGTTCTAATTCACTTTTAGGTTACAAATACATTAAGATTTGACCAAATAAGAATCAGTTTGAGGAGACTTCTTCACAGCAGTTTTATATAACACTTTGACTATGGTGTCTGTAACCAGACTCTGCTTTGCTCATGTATCCGTAGCGTGATTCAACGTAAGGGTACAGTGTTTTCATTTAAGGTTTTGTCGATTACCGTGGCCGATTTGAATAGCATCTTGGGATTATTATGGAAGTGTAATTGAGTTTAAGACTAAATTCCCACATCTCTGCTGTGCTACAAACATAAGCTATATGTAGATATCCACATAGTCTTAAGATTAGAAAATCAGGTAAAGCCTTACTGTTTTCCTAAAGTGGACATTACCTATCATTAAGAATTCAGAAACACTTTCCTAATCAGAATTTACACTAAAAATCCTGTCATACCTACCCAATTAATTTGTGAAATGCACATTACTTCCTTTGTTTTTAATTCTACAGAAATTATATCTCTAGATAAAATCACATTACTCAAATCCTTTTGATCATCATTAAAATATCATCCCAAATCTTCCCATGTATAAAATCACACAGGATAATCATAAAGAGAAAAAGAACAATAGGAGCACAGAACTTCTTTGGGGAAAATTTTCTACAGTATTTTCAGATTTCTATGACTCCAGTCAAATCCCAAATGTGAGAGAGGGCTGGGACCAGTTGGTTTTTACTGTAATGAACTCAACACCCTGCAGTGAGTTTTTGGCAAATGTAATTACACTTACACCCGACTAGGTAATTCCTACCTGGCAACCCTGCTTACATCGGCTGCTGACGACAGGCACACTGACCTGCAGGTTCTCAGGCAGCTCGCTAACGGGCGCTGCAGAAACAATGCCATGAGGAGGAAATAGAGAGCAGGGACATTAGTGTGCTTAGGAAGGAATGACTGAAGAACCGGAAAGCCAGGAAAGTGACAAGCGTCCCGGTTAATCTCCCTGACAGTTGATCGTCCGCCAGCACTCCTGCCCACATTGAATCCTAAGGGGAAATACAACAAGGAAGAAATCAGTCATTGATTACCATGTTACATTTACATAGAAAGGAGTAAGTCAGTATGTGACATTTCCATCTTGGACATTCATATTAATATAAGCAATTAACTACTTGACTTTGGTATTAATCTTCCAGGCAGAAGTTTTACTTTCTCTTTGACTTTGGGAAACCTGTGTATTAGGATAGGGCTTCCCTGGTGGGTCAGATAGCAAAGAATCTGCCTGCAATGCAGGAGACCCAGATTCCATCCCTGGGTCAGGAAGTTCCCCTTGAGAAGGGAATGGCTACCCACTCCAGTATTCTTGCCTGGAGAATACCATGGACAGAGGAGCCTGGTGGGCTCCAGTCCATGGAGTCACAAAGAGTTAGGTCTTAAAACATAGTTGAGGCAGTCAGACACAAGAGCTAAGATAAATTCTACTCATTAAAAGATGACATCCAGGGACTTGGTTAAGACTCTGTGCTTCAAATGCAGGGGGAATGGGTTCGATCCTTGGTTGCAGAAGTAAGATCCCACCTGCCGGGGGCAGGGGAGTGTGGGAGTGAGGAGGCGAGGTTGGGGCAGGGGATGAAGAGGTGAGGAGCATGGCCAAAGAATTAAAAAAATAAAAAAAAAAAGAAGAAAACACCAATGAAGAATGACCTCCAAAGAACTCTAACATTCCTAAGAAGAAAGCAATATTGAAAAAGTAGCCAGATTGTAGGATACTACTAAAAATGTAACTTAAAAATATGATAGCCATAATAGAGTTAGTATATTTCATTTGTCCTGAATATTATGAACTAATTAGCCTTAAATGACCTACAAATTGAGAGACAGGACAAAATGAATATATGAAATAATCTTTCCTTGCATAATCTGTAACTCTGTGGGAAAGTTTTCTGGCCAAGAGACAGCAAATCTGAGCCCACTGTGACTGTGGGTATCTGGACATTCAAAGTGTGCTCAGCTAGAAGCACAGCTCTGCCAGGAGATAACTACTTTGTCTGTGTGGTTTATAGCACCAGCTTTTCCATCAATCCTGCTTCCTCTGTTACACAGGTAATTTGGGGAAATAACTCAGTTCTTTCACCAACCCCACACCTAGTACACTGCTCAGTACAGAAGGAATACTGGCTAAAGGTTCAGTGGAAAATTTTTACAAATAGCAACCAAAGATGAAAGACTGACTTTTACTCTGAAGCAATTTTTATTTCAATGAATATCCACATTTTCCCCAAATTCTTTTTTCTAAGACAAAGTAGCACATACTTGCTACTATTTAAAATAATGAAAGAGAAATTTGCGTCTAGGTGGCTTTTTAAAGAGTCCAAATAAATTGCTCAGTGTGATATTAATTAATCCTCTGGAGTATATGTTCTTTTAATTAACAAAAAATTGGACAGCAATTTACCAAACTCTTCATATATTGTCTCATTTCTTAAACAATGAGCATGTGAGTAAGAAATTGCTATTATCCTTTAATATAATGTAGTAAGAATGCAGTTTGTTCAGTCATGAAGTTAATCAGGGGTGGCACTATGACCTGTGGCCCAGTGGAGCCCGTGAAGTTACATGGTCTCCCTTGCGTGTGTGTGTTGTCGCTTCAGTCCTGTCTGACTCTTTGCGATCCTACGGACTGTAGCCCACCAGGCTCCTCTGTCCCTGGGGCTCTTCAGGCAAGAATACTGGAGATGGAATGGGTTGCCATGCCCTCCTCCAGGGGATCTTCCTGACCCATAGATCAAACCCAAGTCTTCCATCTCCAGCACTGGCAGGCGGGATTTTTACCACTAGTGCCACCTGGGAAGCCCTGATCTCCCTTGGTCCTCTTAACAATATCACTATATTCCCAAAAAACCAGCTGCATAAGGAATGCTGGGTGACACTCATTTGTGGTAAATTCTAAATGAAATCATAAATACAGAAAAAAGTTTAGCCCTGATCTCCCTTGGTCCTCTTAATAACATCACTACGTTCAAAAAACCCCGGCTCCATAAGGAATACTGGGTGATACTCATTTGTAGTAAATTCTAAATGAAATCATAAATATAAAAAAAAGTCTGAGCCTTAAGATATCAAAAAACAAAGTGGTATTTTATACATTAAATAGGAAAATAAATTTTGATCAAATTATAGGTCCTAAGCGCTTCCTTGGCGGCTCAGAGGTTAAAGCGTTTGCCTGCAAGGTGGGAGATCCGGGTTCAACCCCTGGGTTGGGAAGATCCTCTGGAGAAGGAAATGGCAACCCACTCCAGTATTCTTGCCTGGAAAATCCCATGGACGGAGGAGCCTGGTAGGTTACAGTCCACGGGGCCGCAAAGAGTCGGACACGGATGAGCAACTTCACTATAGGTCCTAAATGAAAAGCAATGCTAGCATTTATTTTCCTTTCCAAATTTTCACACTTTATTTCTACCCTATAATTGATCTTAAGGAGTATCTAATATGTTTTTAACAACTGAGCATTAATTTAGATTTAAGCTATAGCCGATGTAGCTGGAGTTGGTGATGGACAGGGAAGCCTGGTGCACTGCAGTCCATGGGGTTGCAAAGTGTCGAACATGACTGAGCGACTGAACTGAACGGAAGCTACAGCTATGTATAGAAGGTATTTTTATAAAGAAAAAATTGACGAAAACTAATAAATGTAAGTAAAACATTCAAAAACATACTGTTCATCAGCTCAAAGAGAAATAGAATCCACTGAGATGATATATCAATATACAGAGATAAATTTCTGTACACGTACACAAGTGTGTATGTGTGTATCAGATAGATATTCAGAGAAAATGATATTAAATTGAATTGAGTTTAAATGAAACTTAAATACCTAGATTCCTCTTTTAGAACTAAAGTAGCATACGTAATGTACAGGCAGGTGTCAAGGAAGGACAAATAAGTTCTTAGACATGAAGTCTGGTTGGTCAGATCCTGATATTACTAAAGTGGTACAGGACAGAAAAAAACCTACAGAATTGACAGAAGACAGGTACCCAGAAATATTACTCTCTGACTCAGAGACCTTATGTATTTAGCAGTCTTACTTCCCTAATTAGAGAGGAATTAATGATTCCTCTTTTAGAACTAAAGTAGCATACGTAATGTACAGGCAGGTGTCAAGGAAGGACAAATAAGTTCTTAGACATGAAGTCTGGTTGGTCAGATCCTGATATTACTAAAGTGGTACAGGACAGAAAAAAACCTACAGAATTGACAGAAGACAGGTACCCAGAAATATTACTCTCTGACTCAGAGACCTTATGTATTTAGCAGTCTTACTTCCCTAATTAGAGAGGAATTAAGGTGGCTCAGAGGTTAAAGCGTCTGCCTCCAATGCAGGAGACCTGGGTTCGGTCCCTGGGTCGGGAAGATCCCCTGGAAAAAGAAATGGCAACCCACTCCAGTATTCTTGCCTGGAGAATCCCATGGACGGAGGAGCCTGGTAGGCTACAGTCCATGGGGCGCAAAGAGTCGGACACGACTGAGCGACTTCACCTTACCTTACCTTACCTTAATTCTTAATTTATACTCATTAGTTTTTCCTACAAAATATAACTTACATAACATAAAATACATATACTTGTGTCTGGAATCATGACAGTAAATGACATATGTTAAAGAATTTTGCAAACTACAAAGTGCTAGGTGAAACCTGGGTATTATTTTGGCTTCCACTGAGAAGCAGTGTTGTCAATCAGCATTAAAAAAACTCCCATAGAATTCTACAGAACTCACACTGAATCATGCCTTTTGTTGTTTATTCTCTTAGTAGCTACTAGCTACCATTAAGGTCAATAAGCTACATTTCTTGCTACAAAACTGTTGATAAAAGTCTCTATAATGATAATAATAATAAATATTTATTTTAAAGGACCTCATTTTCTTGAGAAATCATTTCACAGTGAATTTCTGAATTTCTTTCCTTATCACTTACAAAGTTCCTTCAGACATTTTTCACATGTAAAATAACAATAAAAATAAGTGTAAGCTCTTTCTTCCTATCATTTGTTTTGACATTTGACAGCACATGTTACACCAAGGTATTGATACTTTTACATTTTTTCTTTTTTTTTTTTTAATTTTTATTTTTTGTTTAATGCTTATTCCATTTCACAGCACTGCATTGGTTCTGCCATACATTGACCTGAATCAGCCACAGGTGTGGACGATCTCCCCATGTTAAAGCCCCCTCCCACCTCCCTTCCCTGCCCATCCCCCCGGTTCATCCCATACACCGGCCCCAAGCATCCTGTATCCTGTATTGAACATAGACTGGTGCTTCATCTCCCATATGATTGTATACATGTTTCGTTGTCCTTCTCCCAGATCTTCCCACCCTCTCCCTCTCCCTCTGAAGCCAACAGTCCGTTCTATACCTCTGTGTCTCTTATATTGTCTCACTTTCGGGGTCATCATTATTGTCTTCTAAATTCCATATATATGTGTCAGTATACTGTATTGGTGTTTTTCTTTCTGGCTTACTTCACTCTGTATAATCGGCTCCAGTTTCATCCATCTCATTAGAACTGCGTCAAACTTATTCTTTTTGAGGGCTGAGTAATACTCCATTGTGTATATGTACCACAGCTTTCTTATCCATTCATCTGCTGATGGACATCTAGGTTGTTTCCATGTCCTGGCAATTATAAACATTGCTGCAATGAACATTGGGGTACACGTGTCTCTTTCAATTCGAGTTTCCTCAGTGTGTATGCCCAGCAGTGGGATTGCTGGGTCGTAAGGCAGCTCTATTTGCAATTCTTTCAGGAATCTCCACACTGTTTTCCATAATGGCTGTACTAGTTTGCATTCCCACCAACAGTGTAAGAGGGTTCCCTTTTCTCCACATCCTCTCCAGCATTTATTGCTTGTAGATTTTTGGATCGCAGCCATTCTGACTGGTGTGAAGTGGTACCTCATTGTGGTCTTGATTTGCATTTCTCTGATAATGAGTGATGTTGAGCATCTTTTCATGTGTTTGTTAGCCATCCGTATGTCTTCTTTGGAGAAATGCCTGTTTAGATCTTTGGCCCATTTTTTGATTGGATCATTTGTTTTTCTGGAGTTGAGGTGCATAAGTTGCTTGTATATCTTTGAGATTAGTTGTTTGTCAGTTGCTTCATTTGCTATTGTTTTCTCCCATTCAGAAGGCTGTCTTTTCACCTTACTTATAGTTTCCTTTGTTGTGCAGAAGCTTTTGATTTTAATTAGGTCCCATTTGTTTATTTTTGCTTTTATTTCCAGTATACTGGGAGGTGGATCATAGAGGATCCTGCTGTGATATATGTCCGAAAGTGTTTTGCCTATGTTCTCCTCAAGGAGTTTTATAGTTTCTGGTCTTACGTTTAGATCTTTAATCCATTTTGAGTTTATTTTTGTGTGTGGTGTTAGAAAGTGGTCTAGTTCCATTCTTTTGCAAATGGTTGACCAGCTTTTCCAGCACCACCTGTTAAAGAGACTGTCTTTACTCCATTGTATGTTCTTGCCTCCTTTGTCAATACATTTTTTTTCTTAACAGATAAATTACATATTAAAATCTGATCCTTAATTTTTCCATCTGACGAGGGTAAATAGTTACTCTTAGTGCTTACTGCAGAATATAATTATATATGATTTTAAATTGTAAGGTCATAAACAAAATCTTAAAATACCTTACAAACTGGATGACCATAATTTTCAATAAAAACATTGTATTAAATATGCATTTTCCAAAATAAGAACATTAACATATATAGGGGAGAAGGCAATGGCACCCCACTCCAGTACT
This sequence comes from Madoqua kirkii, assembly GCA_006408675.1. Lineage (NCBI taxonomy): Eukaryota > Metazoa > Chordata > Mammalia > Artiodactyla > Bovidae > Madoqua > Madoqua kirkii. The sequence continues at coordinate 36,360 of SJYC01054205.1, forward strand.
CTTGCCTGGAAAATCCCATGGACGGAGGAGCCTGGTGGGCTGCAGTCCATGGGGTCGCTAAGAGTCGCACACGACTGAGCAATTTCACTTTCACCTTTCACTTTCATGCACTGGAGAAGGAAATGGCAACCCACTCCAGTGTTCTTGCCTGGAGAATCCCAGGGACTGGGGAGCCTGGGGGGCTGCCATCTCTGGGGTCACACAGAGTCGGACACGACTGAAGCGACTTAGCAGCAGCAGCAGCAACATGAATAGGAATGTATATATTAGTTCACATGAATCTAATATAGGAAACCATAATTTTCTATTATTATTTAAATGCTCAGTTCAATGTTGTAAACAGCATAGAGTCAGTGAACAGAGAGTAAGGAGATTCGGCTGACATTCTGATGAGCTTAAATCTTGAGTGGTAACATAACATAACTGTTAGAACCATGGGCTTTGGATGAGTGACTTGGACTCAGATTTTGACACTTCTTAGCTGACAAGTGACATTACCCCATGCCCTGACTTTCTCATCTGTAAAATGGGTATCATGGTATTTATATCTCATAGGGTTACTGTAAAGATAAGTTACTGTGAAAATGAAAAGTGAAACTGGCAAAGAAAAAGCATACAAATCATTGATTACTACTATTAATTCCATTCTGATAATTTGTAAATTATTTACTTATAGGTCAGAAAGGAAACTATAAACAAAAAGAAATCATAAGGAATTTACTTGAGTTTTCACATCTTGATATCCTTTCTCTGACTTTGGTTTGACTTGCAATTAAAAACAGATTTTTTTTAATTTTATGCTTTTTATTCTGTCATTAAAGTTCTTGACTAAAGCATACAAATCATTGATTACTACTATTAATTCCATTCTGATAATTTGTAAATTATTTACTTATAGGTCAGAAAGGAAACTATAAACAAAAAGAAATCATAAGGAATTTACTTGAGTTTTCACATCTTGATATCCTTTCTCTGACTTTGGTTTGACTTGCAATTAAAAACAGATTTTTTTTAATTTTATGCTTTTTATTCTGTCATTAAAGTTCTTGACTCTTAATGGTTGTTAGAGAAATCAAATAGTATAAGCTTACCTAAAATTTAAAAACACAACACAAAGCTCATTTCAAAGCAGCCAACTATAAAAGTCCCATACCTAATACAGTTCCGATCTTATTCGTTAAGACGGAATCTGTCTGCTCCAGCCAGCCTCCACCACTGAGTCCCTCCTTGAACTTGATGAGAATAGACTGATTACTCAGTAGGACAACAAGAATCCTCATGGCTGCTGTGACTGTGGTAGAATGCAAGTGTTCTTCCATAAACATCATAATCCAGTCAAAACCCAGCGTCCTGACCAGCTCTTCACAAGCTCTGTTCAGACAGATGGATTAAACAAGACATTAATTTCAAGGACTGAGATTTCAAATTAAAAAGAAAACTAAGACCAGCTTTTGTTCTTGAGATACTATGAATTTCAGGGTTTTAAAAAGAAATCTATTAAAAGTCAGCAGCAAACAAGGTATAAGTATACTTATAATTAATTCATGTAGCTGTATAGCACAAACCAACACAACACTGTAAAACAATTATACTCCAATTAAAAAATAAATTAAAAAATCAAAGGCAAATCTTTCTTTTGTCTATAATGAATTAACTAGTAAAATCAACTATTACCATTAATTCTCAAAGATTCTACTTACTGCAAATTAATGCTTGTCTTTTCTTTAGATGTGTAAACCAGTTTTAGTAAGATATCCAGAAGTCTGTTCCTCAAAAGTATAAGATTAGCAGATACAAGACCTCCAAACTCTTCTTCGGTTCCTGCAATGAAAAGAAATACATTAAATTGCCCTAGCAGATGAAACTAGGATAAAATATCCAACACTGGTCTAGGAAATATCACTGAAATATATCTTTCAGAAAACATTTTCTCTAGGAGTACTTTCCACTACAGTGAACACAAAAAAGGGTCTATTAAACGTTTCTCTTTAAAATGATTAAAACTGTTCATTTACTTATGTGTTAGCTGCTCAGTGGTGTCTGACTCTTGGTGACCCCATGGACTATAGCCCACCAGGCTCCTCTGTCCATGGGATTTTCCAGGCAAGAATACTGGAGTGGGTTGCCATTTCCTTCTCCAGGGAATCTTCCTGACCCAGGGATTGAACCAGGCTCTCCTGCATTGCAAGCAGATTCTTTACTGTCTGAGCCATCACAAAAGTTTATCTAAAAAAAGGGATAGTAAAGACTGTGAATCCTTTTTTATAGTAATATTCCTTTCCTGTACTTACAGGGCAAAGTGATCAGATAAGGATCACATGAACAAAAATAACAATGCAAATCCTTAATTTCTAGTTCCTTTTTAAATAGTTAATTTTTTCAAATTTAAAAATGAAAAGAGGAAGCATAAATTATTCAATAATTATAATACATAAAGGAAAGCTAGACTTAAATAGCACAGACCAGAGGGAAAGGCACAGAAATGTACAAGAGAACTTAGGGAAGGAAGGGAGGAAGGCAGAAAGCCTCTGGCTCTCAGTGGATAGTCCTGGAAGCACAGGGACTGGGATCCATGGCCCAGTGTTCCAGGCCCAACTCCGCCATATCAAGCTGTAGGTTAATAAGTCACAACAAACAGGCCTTCTTTTCTTTATTCTATAATTGAAGCTCAGGCTAAAACTGAATGACCAAGGTTATATGCTTTTACTTGCTCAGGCAAGGGACCATTTTAACCCTTAAACACTTGTCTTTTAAAATGCTAATTTAGTGCCTTAATCACTGGGGAGGGTGCTGTAAGTTTACCAAGGGGAACTGAGATTCCCTCCCCTTCTAGTAGGCAAATGACCGGTAATTTACAAATTGTCTTCTTGAAGGCATACCACACAACTTACATTGACTAAGGAATTACTTCCTTTCAGTTTTTCCTTTCGATAAAATGACAATCTACACAGAAATTAAGAATTCTCCTTGGTGGCCTAGATTTTTCATTGTCAGTTATGTTTCCCCTAATTTTCAGAACAGTTTTAAACAATGAACTCAATGACACTTTTAGGTTAACTTCTTCCCATTCCAACTGATGGTCTACTCCCCACTGCATTGCCCTTTCACGCTATTTGTTTTATTTTGCATTAATTATTGTATCACTGTTCAGCATTGTTTAAATCACTTGTTTGTAGATGTATCCTGAAGACTATAAACTATTTGAAAGAAAAAAATTACGGTTTTAATTTTTGGGAAACATATTATATATAAGACAGTCCAGTCCACACAAATAATTAATGGCATAGACTATCAAGACCTGCAAATCTTTTTGGCTTTCTCTAATCTTTCAAATGGCAATGAATCGATAAGAAGAACACTAATCTAATCAGCTTGGCAGATCAAGAGAAAAATTTTCTAATTTATACATCCCTGCTACTGTGCTCTTGTAAAAAAAAAAATTTATAACACTAGCTGTAGTTACGGAATTCAGTGATCAGCAAGAAATACGGAGACTACAAAAATATTTTTTCCTGTATCTTTTTTAATACTTGAAATAAATCTGTTTTATACTTTCAAAGATTAAAGTACTCTCTTTTCTAATTCCTATTTACTTGGTTTATATTAATTCAGAACTTAGAAATAATCCTTGTATATTGAATTGATAGAACAACACAGTGGTTAAAAGCTTAGAATGTTGGTTTAGAGTTGTAGTTATTGATCTCAATGTCCAGTATGGAGACTAGAGAATACTTTTCCTATATCATTTTTTTATACTTGAAATAAACATGTTATATAGGTCCACTAAGATTTTAACAGTAGTCTCAATTTCTATTTGCTCAGCTCATATTAATTCAGAACCTGGAAATAATCTTTGAATATATGGTAGAATAATGCAAGGGTTAAAAGCTTAGAATGCTGGTTTGGACTGCTGCTGCTGCTAAGTCACTTCAGTCGTGTCTGACTCTGTAACGCCATAGACGGCAGCCCACCAGGCTACTCCATCTCTGGGATTCTCCAGGCAAGAACATTGGAATGGGTTGCCATTTCCTTCTCCAATGCATGAAAGTGAAAAGTGAAAGGTTTGGACTACCATAGTTTAAATGCAGTGATGTGATCTCAGTAAATTGCTTTTATTTAATCTTTCTAGATCTCAGTTTCCTTACTTTTTGGAAAATTGGTAATTGGTAACAGGACCAATTTCACAGGGTTGTTATAGGATTATATAGAGCACTTAAAATTGTCTGGAAAATACTAAGCACTAAACAAGTGTTATCCATTGATTTGATCTATACGCTTTTCACCCACTGCTACTTTGCTTCACCCAAAGAAATATCAACTTTGTTCCAAATGAGTAGGAAGTGGTTACCAGCTTTATATATTTTGCTCTATTATTTGGAGGAAGATCTCTTAGTTTCTCCTTTGAAAAACATAATTATACCACTTTCTCTTCTTACTCATGAAGCACCAGAGAGGCTGTGCTCTGAATGATATAGCCAATTTGGAAGAGAACTCCCAGATGGATAAGGTTGTGAGAGTTTTAAAGGAACTCTTTTATGTGACATGATTGGGGAAGTATATAACCAGATTAATGATGTAAATAATACTGATAAATGTAAAATACTGTGAATTTAATCACAGATTAATTTAGAAGGTCCTTTTAGTGTTTTCTAAGCACAACTCCCAATCTACAATACATGACAGGAAAAATAGGGTCGCACAGAGTCGGACACGACTGAAGCGACTTAGCAGTAGCAGCAGCAGCAAGGGAAAAATATGCTTCAAAGGAGGAAAGTTTATTAAAAAAAAGTGGTTGTCATTGGCTCAGGAATTATAACTTACAGAAATTTTGTTTTACACTTACACAATTCTAGTAAAATGTTCTCTCCTTCAATAGTTATTAAATATTTAACAGGGAAATTAACAGTAATACAGATACAATTCACTTTGGTAAGAATCTATGTTTCTGAAGAGCTATATAAATTAAAAAAAAATAAGGTTCAAAAATTATACCGGAAGAGTTTATTGTTTAAAGGAACATCGCTATGAATCTTGTAAAAATTGGAAAGATTTTATTTTTAAAGCAAATTCACACTCTTATTAAACTTGTAGGTAATTCTGTATTTCTGTGTATTGTAGAGGCTTGGTCTAAGACAAATACGTCTGTGAAAGATCAAGAAAAGTAATTCAACGAGAAAGGTAAAATAACAGTGTCCCACAATTCAGGTCTAACTTGTGTCAGAAGAAGGCAAAGCACAGTAGCTCGGTTCCAAGCTCCAGAACCGACTCACCAGTGTCAGGCTTCTCTTCGTGACTTATTTCCATAGCTACAAACTTCTCGCAAACTGCAAAGGTTGGTAAAGTAGAAGAAATGAACTGGCCAAACCTTTCAATACAAGAAAAAGGAGGTTACCGATTTTATTTTTTCTCTCTTCAAAACAAACAACACACTAAGAAATAAAAACACAAAGAAGTGAAAACCAAGAGAATACTTTTTATTTTAACTGATCTTTTATAGATTTTAGGTGATCTTTTATAGATTTTATAGATCTTTTACAGATTTTACGTATTTCAGCTGCTTCCCCTAGAACTGTTGCAATTAACACTAGAACAATTAACATTTGATATGCCTAATGTTTTAAAATACATGCAGGGAAAAATAAACTTCATCAGAAATATGAGTCCTTTAATGTACCAATCCAAATGATTTAAAAAACTCACCAGTATGGTCTCAAATAAAAATGTCCTAACATTACCTATATGGGTCTACTGTAGCCTAATAGTTAGAAGTCTGGGTTTTGAAAATACAAGTAAGATTAATATCCTAGCTCCATCAGTTTTTAATCATGTTACTTGGGGCAAATAGCTTAACCTCTCAGGGCTTTAATTTCTCAATCTGTAATGTAGAGAAAAATAAAAGCCTTGATAGGTTACAGTGAAAATTTTAGCAAAGTGATCATCATAATACCAGGATAAGACCTAAATAAATATTACTACTAATAATGACAATCTCCAAATTAACCTTTCAACTCTAGTTTGCCAAGTTAAAAAAAAAATGCTTTCAAGGTAACTGAATATAAAGTGAGTGATTTACATGCTGCACCAACTGGAGACTACTGGGAATACCCTAGTCAGCGAGTGTGATGTCATCTGTAATACTTGAGCAGTAACATGACAAGAGGTGATTAAGTGCAGTTAAAAGCAATTTTCTATTTGGAAAATAACTTAGGTAGTTTTTCCCTTACATTTCTAGCCAAGATGAGAATTCTCAAGTGCCTATTATAACTGTTCTACAGATACTCCATAAATATGCGTGAAGACATATTTCACATTAGTAGCAAAATAACACTCATGTTAAAGAAAATTATAGCATATGCAACAATAGCTATCATCAGTTTGGGTGATAAAGGACAAATACAAAAGGCATGGCATGTCCATGCGGGTGTGTATGCGTGTGTACATATACCCCTGAGAAGCAGCAAAGCCTGGTTTTAGAAGAGGGCTGGGACCAGGAATTCCTGCACTGAACACTTTAATGTCCAGGACAATCAGTCTCACTGAACTAATTCTCATACCCATTCTTCCAAAATTCTATTAGTCACTAGTGGCAACAACTGGTTTGCAAGATACACGCCTATTTTCCATGATCTTTAGTATCCTGAATAGCATTAACTTTGCAGGTATTATCCAGGCATAGGAAGCAATTACATTCACCTCAATCATTTTAATCTCACTGGTACTTTCAGTGAACAAACCGATGAACAGAGAAGTTTTCACTACCTGAGTAGATCATTGCTGTTCGGAAAACCCTGCAGTAAGAAGCTCAGCACGTTACTAATAGCAGCAATGGTAGGCTGGGATAGAGACATATCTCGAAGAGTCAGTAGCAGCTTTGGGATTAGCTGGAATTCCCTCATCAACTTGGCATTCTTTGAAGCTTCACTGTAAGAGAAAGAAGACTTTATACACTGTACTGGCATCACTTCTGTAACTGAACAACTAACAATTTAGATATCAACCAATACCTGGACTCTGTGAGCAATTCAATAAAGTGTTCAAATAGGGAGAGATGAAGTTCATATGGAGCATGGAGCCAGACCTAAAATAAAAATGAAGGACAGTGGTATATTTAGGGTTATAAAATACCCCAAATCACAACCCAATAAACACAAACGCAGTACATATAACTTATTTCACTTAGACAAATTAGATAAATTAATTGAATATAGCCACTTTCTTAGTTTTTATTTGCTGTCGCACTATAAAACTGCTGTTATATGGGACTTCTGGTTCTGTTCATAAAGAGATAATTGCTATGAAAATAACTCTCCTAGAGTAAACAACTAGACAGGCAAGATCTACAGAAAATCTCTCTGGGCTCAATGACTGAATACTATGAGTGAATACTGAATATAACGTGCTGAATAGAATGATTACTGGATACAAAAACTGAATGGCAGGAATCCTGTGTAGCTCCAAAACTGGAAATAACCATTGCAAGGTAGCACCACAAACAATTCCTGAAACTCACAAAGGGCTGGGACTAGTCTGCACTCCCACCAACCTGTGTAGAGACTTCAAAATACACGCGAAGGTTGGGAAAAGGTCTCAGAAGTGTAATGCCTTAGTAGGAGGGCTCAGTAACCACTAAGGATGAATGAAAATCCATCCAAACAAGCTTAAAAAGATGTTTCAAAACTTTAATGCCAGAGCAAAGCCCCGTTAAGAAAACAAAGTAAAAGTTACCAATCAACAATGTAAAACTTAGCATCTGATCAACAGTTACCAAGTATGCAAATAAAAGGGAAAATATGAGTCATAAGAGAAAAAGAAAGATCATTACAAATAGGCCCAGAAATGATAGAGACGGTAGAATTATCGTGACCTTGCTTTTTTTTAGAAAACTTATTTATTATTTTAGTTGCACTGGATTGTTGCTGCGCAGGCTTTCCAGTTGCGGTGAGCACGGGCTACCCTCTGCGGGGTGTGCAGACTTTTCATTGCGATGGCTTCTCCTGTTGCAGAACACAGGCCGCGCGGGCTTCAGAAGCTGTGGCATGTGGGCTCTGGGGCATAGGCTCCGCAGCTGTGGTGCCCAGTTCAGCCACTCGGTAACATGGGGCTCTTCCGAATCAGGGATTGAACTCATGTCTCCTACCCTGGCAAGGGGGTTCTTTACCACTAAGCCACAAAGGAAACCCTCTGCACACCTTTATCTTCATGCTTTCGCAAATTTTTTCCGGTCTATTTGCTTTTCTCATCTAATGCACTAAATGCCTCGAGGCATGGACTCTTCTATTTTTGCATTCTTAGCACCTAATACAGTGCTAGTCTCAAACATATTAAATAATTATTTTCTAATAAAACGAGAGGTTTGTATATTAGAATTTGGACTATTAGGCTGAGAAATGTGTACTTTATTATGTAGGACAGAGTATTGAAAATTTTTAATAAGTTACATGATTATATCTTGGAAAGAATGAGGTAAAAAAAAACACGTAAAACAGACTGAAGAAAGGGGAAAAGAAGTGATTGCTATTTTAGTAAGAGGAGAACTGATTAGGGCTTGGATAAGGATGTAGCAGGAGAAACAGAAAACACAGGACACATGAAATGCGGAAGCAGAATCTGCCTTAATTCGTGCTGTTTATAAACACTGGAGGAGGAGGAAGTTCATTTTTCAATTTCAAGTCTCACGAATGGGAGAATTGGTGGTGCTACTAATCGAAACAGAAGTTCAAAGGAAGAACTAACTTGGGGAAAGGATGTTATGTTCAGTGCAGGTGTTGCTGGGACACAGAAATGGAAACATTTACGAAGAAGTTAGAAATACGTCTGGATTCAGATATCAGGCTAAAGATTTAAGTTTGCAAGTCTCCGTAGAGATGAGCCTGTGGGGCTGGGTGAGAAATCTAAAGGAAAAAGAACAACACAGAGGGAAAGGATAAACAAGTGAAGATGGACACTTTTCAATAAAGTAATGAAGATTTCATACAACCTAGGAGACACAGGTTCCATCCTTGCACCAGGAATAAAGAAACGGCAACCCACTCCAGTATTCTTGCCTCAAAAATCCCATGGAGAGAGGAGCCTGTTGGACTAGCATCTAGGGGGTCACAAAAGAGTTGCACATGACCTATTGACTATACAACCACAAAATGAAAATTCCATCACCAGAAAATGATGGGGAAAGTAGTGAACAAGATAAAGAGGCAGGTGAGTGATGCCTAAAAGCTGGCAAGAGGAGGACATGCAAGAAAATGGAAACATGGAAACGCAGCATGATATGCTGTGGAGGCTGGGGTACCAAGAGCAGAGGGGAGCCATGAATTTTTATTTAGAGGGGTGCTGCTAATAAGCTTTCAAATAAAGTTTCAGTACAACATTAGTGGCACACAGTCTTTAAAATAACTGACAAGATGGAGCTTACAAAAGTTACAAAGATGATACAGGGTCAGACATCACAGCAAACTCTTGAGTACTAGACACTATTCTGGGTTGTAGGGATACAAAGATGCAGACAGATATGATCTCTGCCCTTGTAAAGCCTCCAGTCTTGAGGGAGGAGATTTTATATAGTGATGCGAGTGCAAAGTGCTGTGTGTGGAGGAGCTGGAAGGCTTTAAGCAAATACTGAAAATGTGTTTGCTCCACTCAAGAGAAGGTTGGAAGCTGGAACGAGCATAACAAAGGGTTATGAGCGTTCACCGAGTGCCTGAGGCTGGGAACAGATAATGAAGGGTTGTACACCCGGCCTTGAGGAGTTCGAAGGCTTCCTTCTGACCACCTGTTTCTGAGAGCAAGGACTGTTGTTTCATGATAACACTCCCTTTAGAGTTTCGCCAAAGCTATGTTATGTCTTGGGCGATGGGAACTGTATTTTATGCTTGAATGCTTTAATGTTTATCTGGAATGGCTATGTGCGAGTCTGCCTTATGCTCCCTGAGAATTATAAAACTGCGCACTTAGATAATAAACTTTGTCAGTCCACTAGAAGCTGTCCCTGAGTGTCCTTTTCAGAGTGCGGTTCTCCGAGCCTTACAGCTGTGAACAAGAAATTAAAGATAGAAAGAATATGCGTGATTAAGTGGTGCCTTGAAAGGACAAAGTGGAAGCTATTATTGTAGTAAGTCAGTGGAAATAAAAATCCTGTTATTTTGCTGAAATGAATACTTCACTATATAGCTATTAGTAACCAAGATCTGTTTTGCTGAAAATGCGTCTGCCTCATGTCATGCCAATGGCAACAGCAAATGGACTATAGTTAGGTATATGCATTACTTCACTTCACTGTTATACTATTGGTGCCACGGCTCATCGCTGGTAAAAAGCACAATCACTACTCTATTTTGTATGTTTTACTAATGACATTAACGTGAGCATCATAAAATTATAGAACAAAAACATGTCTTAGAAAACTCTTTCATAGTTAACTCTATAAATACACCAAATAAGGAGTCGGTTCGTTGATTATGTATTACCAGTTAGTGTTTATATACATACTTCAAAGTCACAAAGCAGATCCTGGAAAGCTGTTGAATTTGGAATAATGGAGGTCTCATGTCCACTGTCAACAGTTCCCACCAAGGAAAAAGTGAGATGGAGAATGTGGCTGTTAAGAAGGGAGCGTTTCTTCTTAAACAGCATTGCCAGTAACTGAAAGAAAATACCAATGCTTGCTGATCAATCATCGTACACACACAGACACACATACACACGAGAACCCTAAGGAGAGCAATTCCTGAGACTTCTACATTGATGTATAATCTTTCATCATGATAACACAGTATTATAGGAAATCTGACAATCAGGGTAATCTCATGATTCTCTTATTAAACTATCCACTTTTACAAAAACTCTACTTGTACATAAAGACCTTGAGTTGCTTTGCCATCACATGTATATACTTTTCTACTCCTGTTCTCTACATAACATTTTGTCAAAAGGATTGTTTTCTTTTGCAACACTGTCTCCATAATTACAATTTTAAAAGGCTGAATGATATATGGAATGGTTACAGTATTATTAGTCATTCTGAGTATTATTGGAACATTGAGATTATTCCTATTTTTTCATGATAGACAATGCTGCAACTGTTATTTTGAGAGTTTTGCAAAACAAAACATCAAAATAGTACATTCAATCTACTAAAAACATTATAGTAAACATTATCTACTACCAATGAACTAACTGCTAAAGTTAGAGAAGGCATTTTATACTTCATCTACCCTAGAGGAATTTAATCTTGACCCAAATACTTTAGTCTCTTATTAAAAGTAACTTTGTGCCTAAACCTAGCAGAGACTGTAATACATGAACAGGGCATATTTTTAGTCTCACTTGTGTTTTCAGGACTAGCAATGACAAACTTAACATACAGTGGCTCTCATATCCCCTAGCTAACTAATACGGGAGGGGAGGGGGTAAAAGATGACATGGTGTGAAGGACAAAGACAGAAAACCAGGAGAAACCTGGAATTATGACTGATTTAGCCATTTCTAGAGTAAGTGATAATACGATCCTACTTCTTTTTCTTTTGCCCATGCTGTGGAGCATGGAAGGAACCTGTTCCCCACGTATGGGAAGCTCGAAGTCTTAACCACTGGATCACCGGTGAAGTCCTGACCCTATTTAATTCCTACTGTCATAGAGAAAAATAACTGAACTAACCCACATTCTTATTTGAAACATGTTTTATTTTAATAAGAACTACCAACTTTTAAAGTTTACTTGGACAATATAATTCTTTCAGAATTTGAAAAAATATGAATTAACAATGAAAATTGTAAGACTTTTAATGCAAAGTAAAGTGAAGACCAAGCTTTATTGTTACAAACCTGGTAGCCCCGGATTCTTTCCATCTCTTTGCTGGCTAGTGGGTTACTCTTGACCACACAAACCAGGGCCTGACTGCTGCGTACAGCCCTTCCACATCAGAAGCCATGGCCACCAGGCCCAGGATGGCTGCGGCTCCACCAATGTACTGCAAAGTAGTGGCAACAGGCTTAGGAACAAATGTTCTTACTCCTGATTAAAAGACAGTGGAAAACAGTTAAATTCCCCATTGTAAACAAGAACTGAATACACATCTTAAGAACTATTCATTAATTATGCATTATTTGTTTTTAGTCACTAAGCTACATCCAACTCTTGCAACCCTATGGACCATAGCCCTCAAGGCTGCTCTGTCCATGGGATTTCCCAGGTAAGAACACTGGAGTGAGTTGCCACTTCCTCCTCCAGGGGATCTTCTTGACCCAGGGATCGAACCCGCGTTTCCTGTGGCTCCTGCACTGGTAGGCTTGAGAAGCCCATAAAAAAGTCAAACAAACCACAGTCAACATTACTGCTCAAAGCTTCTCTCAGTTACGTAGCAGCACATCAGTAACCTTGAAAAGCATGGTAAACACAGTATTGGAACTAACTTTGTAATAATTATCTATGTTCTTAACCTTTTTTTTTAAAGGCACTGTTTGAATGTCATCTGCCTACTGATCAAAATTGAGTTTTTAAAAAAGCAAAGCCAATATGCATTTTATATTTCTGTGTGTCTTGTAGCATTCACAATGCTTTTATATAGCATGGAGTTGGATTTTGACAACTATCATCTAAGGTAATTAGGGCCAGCATTACCAGTTTATAGATAAGAAAAACGGACATCCACAGAGTTCCAATGTCTGGCATAAATCCACAGTGACAGGTGAAGGGTTAGAACCTAAATCTTTGAGCTTTTCACTCACTATGAGCTTTTTCTACTATACCACAGATCAAGAAGCAATAGTTAGAACTGGACATGGAACAACAGACTGGTTGGTTCAATACTGGGAAAGGAACAGATAGGAGGCTATATACTGTTACTTTGCTTATTCAACTTAATATGTAGGGCACATCATTTGACGTGCCGGGCTGGCTGAAGCTCAAGCTGGAATCAGATTGCAGGGAGAGATATCAATAACCTCAAATATGCACATGACACACTACTCTAATGGCAGAAAGCGTTGAGGAACTAAAGAGCCTCCTGATGAAGGCGAAAGAGAAGACTGGAAAAGCTGGCTTAAAACTCAACATTCAAAACACTAAGATCATGGCAAACGGTCTCATCACTTTGTGGGAAATAGATGGGGAAAAATGGGAACAGTGATGACAGGTTTTATTTCATTGGGCTCCAAAAATCACTGTGGATGGTGACTGCAGCCATGAATTTAAAAGTCGTTTGCTTCTTGGAAGAAAAGCCATGACAAACCTAGGCAATGTATTAAAAGGTGGAGAAATCACCTTGATATGCTTTTTCTACTATACCACAGATCAAGAAGCAATAGTTAGAACTGGACATGGAACAACAGACTGGTTGGTTCAATACTGGGAAAGGAACAGATAGGAGGCTATATACTGTTACTTTGCTTATTCAACTTAATATGTAGGGCACATCATTTGACGTGCCGGGCTGGCTGAAGCTCAAGCTGGAATCAAGATTGCAGGGAGAGATATCAATAACCTCAAATATGCACATGACACACTACTCTAATGGCAGAAAGCGTTGAGGAACTAAAGAGCCTCCTGATGAAGGCGAAAGAGAAGACTGGAAAAGCTGGCTTAAAACTCAACATTCAAAACACTAAGATCATGGCAAACGGTCTCATCACTTTGTGGGAAATAGATGGGGAAAAATGGGAACAGTGATGACAGGTTTTATTTCATTGGGCTCCAAAAATCACTGTGGATGGTGACTGCAGCCATGAATTTAAAAGTCGTTTGCTTCTTGGAAGAAAAGCCATGACAAACCTAGGCAATGTATTAAAAGGTGGAGAAATCACCTTGATAACAAAGGTCCATCTAGTCAAAGCTATGGTTTTTCCAGCAGTCATGTATAGATGTGAGAGTTGGACCATAAAGAAGGCTGAGCACAGAAGAAATGATGCTTTCAAACTGTGGTGCTGGAGAAGACTCTTGAGAGTCCCTTGGACTGCAAGGAGATCCAACCAGTCAATCCTAAAGGAAATTAACCCTGAATATTCATTGGAAGGACTGATGCTAAAGTTGAAGCTCCAATACTTTGGCCACCTCATGAGAAGAGCTGACTCATCGGAAAAGACCCTGATGCTGGGAAAAGACTGAAGACAGGAAGAGAAGGGGATGACGGAGTATGAGATGGTTGGATGGCATCACTGAAGAGTTTGAGCAAGCTCCGGGAGTTTGTGATGGACAGGGAAGCCTGGCATGCTGTGGTCCATGGGGTCGCAAAGAGTTGGACACAACTGAGCAACTGAACAACAACAACAGTGCTGCCGTAGTTTTGCAAAGAATGTAGAGGAGAGCTCAGAAAATATCTCCTGAGCTGAACAAAGAAAAACTACCATGGGCCTTAGCATAAAGGAAACTTTATCAATACAATATGGTCAAAAAAGAAAAAGTTCAGAGATGTGGACGCTGATGGAACAATAACTGCCAACGACTGATAAACATGTAGGACACTGACTGGCATAACACTTTTTGTTAATTTTAAAAGGAATCCACACTATATACTGGGCTTCCTTAGCGGCGCAGGCAGTAAAGAACCTGCCTGCAATGCAAGAAACCTGGGTTCGACCCCTGGGTTGGGAAGATCCCTTGGAGAAGGAAATGGCAACCCACTTCAATATTCTTGCCTGGGAAATCCCATGGACAGAAGAGTCTGGTGGACTCGCAAAGAGCTGGACATGACTGAGAGACTAACACTTTGATATTACATACTGATTTGCAGATTAGAATACATAACTGCTAGTTTTGAATTTTGGATGGCCTGATTTGGTTATGTTTCAAAATTCTATCTAACCAAAATGATCCACTCTTTCTAAGCAGATATGAGATCTGAGGCTCTGTAGCTCTGACTTTAATTATACTTGGATCCACAGGGCTCCTACTCTGAAGCTCTTATTTCTAGCTCATTTCCAGAAACAGAAGCACCATACGTGTCTTCACTGTGGCACCAAACCATGTAGCAATCATCAGTATTTCCCAGTCTATGGAGTGTGACTATCACCTTGAAATTATATAGCAGCATACAATCAGTGGTCATCACCACTGACAAAAGACAAGGCTAAGTTACTGAAATTTTATAAACGGTTATAATTTTTAAAGTTCACTGGAGTTTAGGACTGACATTAATCTCTGAATACTGTAAGAACATGACAGGTCAGCAGTATAGAATATGAACTTAGGACACCACACTCAAACGAGAAAGTTAAAGGGATGTGAAGGCAAATAAAGAACTTGAGGACTTCCCTAGTGGCTCAATGGTAAAGAATCCACTTACTAATGCGGGAGACATGGTTTCTATCCTTGGGTTGGGAAGGTCCCCTGGAGAATGAAATGGTAACCCATTCCAGTATTTTTGCCTTGGAAACCCCATGGATAGAGACGTTTGGTGGGCTATGGAGTATGGGGTCACAAAGAGTGACTCAGTGACTAAACCACCACCACAAAGAAGCCTGAAAGGAAAAGGCAACGTGACTCACCCAAGTATCCAATCAGACTAGCCCCAACTGTCCGTGCGGGCCCATTGAGGTGTCCTGCGGAGTTGTGGATCAGCTTCACAGGAGTGGCGTTCTCATGGGAGGAAATGCCTAACTGAAGAACAAACAGGAAAGGAAAAAATGTCATGAGAGAGGAATGGTCTCAACGTTCTGACTGGGAAGAAAAAAAAAAGAACACGAATGGGGAACATAACTTTGCTCTCTCGACTTCTCAGAGTGTTAAAAAACATGAGTGTTCATTTTTTAAAAACGTGCAAATACTTGCAAAGGTGTGGAAACTTGGAAGATGTAAGCGAAATATTAATTCAATCCACCGAGATAAAGGTAGTGAGGGGGTCTTGGGGAACAGCTCTGGAGTCCTTCTGAATGAAACTCAGTTTGGTGTAAAGGTTCTCAACATTCACTGCCTCCCAGTTATTTCTGATCAGGGAATATCATATAATGAATATAAGGCACTGTCCACGTCCATCCTAACAGGGGCAAGGGGAAAGTTTATAAGTTCAAGAGGAAAGCAAAAAAATATTGCTTCATCAAAAGTTTATGGATAAAACATGCCCACACAAAAGAAATGTATTTTGCACAGACATACACAATTTGCTTTTAAGGCAAAAAAATGTAATTCATAGACATAATTCTGTTGTTATCTGTAGAACTAAATTTATGTAGTTTATGTTTCTCAGAAGAAGGTGAAGGTGAAGGCGCTCAGTCGTGTCTGACTCTTTGCGACCCTGTGGACTGTAACCTACTAGGCTTCTCCGTCCATGGGATTCTCCAGGCAAGAATACTGGAGTGGATTGCCATTTCCTTCTCCAGGGGATCTTCCCGACCCAGGAGAGAGATATATCTATTCACAGGCAAGCCTCTGGCTTAAGAGCTTGTCAATACTTACTGTTCCCAAATCCTTTCCTTCCAGCCTCTTGATTTCCTTCCCTCGGCTCTGCCTCCCCTCAACAGCCAGAATGTCTTGTCAAGCTCACTGACGACTCCACCTTCTAACCCTGACGGTGGTCCTCAGCCCGCACCCTTCTTGGCTGCTCTGACACGGCCGCCACAGCGAATTCCTGCCTTCAACACTAGACTCTCCTCGCTTTCTCCTTTCCATGCTGGCTCTTCATCATCCCCCAGGGCCACGACACTGGAATGTGCCGGATCTCTGTCTGTAAACCTTTCCTCTTCCCTACCTGCATCTCCTCTTTGGTGACTGCACCTAGTCTCATGGCTTTAACACCACCTAGGAACAACCTGGCATTCAAACCTCTCCCCCGAACTGACTCCTATTTTCAGTGGCTTTGAGAAGCCTCTTAATGGAGACACCAAAGTTTTCCAAAACATAATTCTCAACATCTCCCTCACTGGCCCCCAAACTACTCTTCCTATAGTTTTCTTCCAATCAGCACAAGGGACTGCACTTGCGCCTGGCCTACTACCCCGGCCTTCTCTCCTGCCCTTCTGGCCACACCTGCCTCTCTGGCAGGCATCTGCTGTCCCCTCAGGGCCTCAGCACTAGTATTCCTGGAATGCACACTCCACTCCCCTCCCCCAACACACATCATTCTTTGCTGCCTTCTCTCTCTCTCAAGACTGCTCCAGTTTCACCTTCTCAGGGAGGCCTCCTCTGACCCTCCCACTAAAACTATCAGCCTCTCTCTCTCTCTCTTTCGGCTTGGTTTTTCTACCTAGCACTCTTCATCGTTATTTCTTTCATTATTACTGCCTGTCTCTTCCATTAGAATGTAAGAACGTTAGCAAAGGCAGGGATTTACTCTTCATCTACTGCTGTGTCCTGAACAAAATGGTGCCCCCGGTGTTTAGTAAGTTATCCAGAAAAAAATTAAAATAGCAGTTATGTTCTTTAGCTCCCTAAGGTTCAATTTCTTAATTGCCAATGAAAATATAAGAATATAAACTGGGCACTTGGAAGGAAATTCTCACTCTTCCAAATTACACTAAATGGCTAAAAATGTTGTGGCTTAAATCCAAAGCAAAATAAACCAAAGTAATAGATGAAAAATGCTGTTTTTAGCAACCACTCCTGCTTGGGGCGGGGGGGGGGGGGGGGGGGG